>BMAO01000944.1:0-93822 GCA_019973975.1 Trichonephila clavata
CGACGTACTTGTATTTAGTGTGCCTCGCCCCTTCTGCACGGCAGGTCATCAGAAGTACTAGGCTCGAACTCACACAAAATGACATATAAACCACGAGTTAGTGACCAAAAACCACTAGGTGCAGCTGCGGCTGATCTCTAAGGGTGCCTCTGTTTGATGAGACAATCAGTATAAAGTAATAAGAGAATCTAGGAGATTGACTTATAATGCAATTGTGAATTAAAATAATGTATATATACATACCTACAATTTGACCCGTTGATATGCTGCAGATGGGTTTATTACTGTTAAATGAAGTGCGAGTTGCAATATTAAAACATAAAATGAACGTTAAATTCCAACACTGATAGGAACCCTTTCGTGTGATTTTAGTTGCATGCGAAAATATAAAATAATGCATACCTATATATTTTTTTAATTATTAAAAACAGTTATAAAATCCCCATGCCCACACCACAAAGTATCACACGCCTCACACAAGCAAGTATTAATCACATATTACAAAGGAAAGAAAGTAAAAAACAACAACTTTAGAGGTTATGAAGGACTACAAATATTTACAATAAATCCACAGAACTTTTTTAATGCATTTCTGGTGGAAATATGTTGGTGAGGATTCGGCGACCAATTTATATTGTCACTTGTAAAAAAAGCCAGTCTTTACATGTACTTTTACCAAAAGAAAATTGATTTTATTGTTTTATTCAATCAATTCTCTATCCAAAAATGATTGCTTCTTGCAGGCATTTTGTTTTCTCTTGATCTCTTGCAAGGCAAATTTTAGTTGCTATGCCCTAATCCTAGATCCCTGTTGCTCGATGTAACTTAGCAACAATTCTGTTTTTTTTTATATGTGATTGAAGTCAGTTTTAGTAACTTTCAATTTCTGAGAAAGGGCGATACATATACACTAGCGCGCAAAACTTCAGCGTCTTTCAGAGTGCCATGATTTCGAGAAAAAAAATGATATAAAGTGATCAAAAATACTTTTTTTTCACCTTTTTATCGGTGATCACTTAAATATACGTCACTCAAGTTCTTAAGGAAAGTGTGAACTGTGAAGCATGTTCTTCATATTTAAAAAATTACAAATCTTTTCGTCTATCCTTTTCCTCAGAGATCCGACGAAAAAAATGTTTAAAATCTTAAGGTTCCCAAGATCTTTAGCCATATAGTGTATCCAATGAAGAGATCAACTGCCGTAAAATAAAATCCATCTATATAGGGTTGACACATAAGTGTTTAACTAAATTAAAACTAAAACCTGAACTCAGTGGCCCACTGTACCCAATTCAGTTTACGAGGCCTTGGGCGCTGAGGTGTATGCACAGATGTTTCGGTCAAGAGGACAAACTGACGCGAAACCCTCATTGCTTAGTTCCCACAAGCTTAGTACTCCTTTTATCGATCCACTGAAGGGGTGAAAGGCTGAGTCGATCTTGTATAGCGCGGGATTTGAACCCAGGACCTGTGTCGTGGAAGCGCGATACACTACCACTCGACCACTGGGCAAGTGTTTAACAACACTCTGAAATATTTTGAATACAATAAATATTCAAACAATTAGTCATATCACATCTTTCAAAAACAAATTGTAAAACATAGTTAATACATTTTTTAAAGTTAGTTCTATTATTGCAACTAATAAAGTCATTTCGATTACTGAAGCTGTATTTTAAGCTCATAGTTTTCTTCTTGAAAGGAATTATCCTGCGTCTTGGCTTGTTTCTTTTGAGGAGGCAGGTAGTATGTAAATTATCGGTTAGCCTCGTCTTACTTTCCCAAGACCGTAATTTGATGCAATCGATCCATGCGATTTCTTGAGGTGATACGCTTCATGGGGTGCTCAAACCAGTTGCAGTACTTTCTTAGGGCTACCTACTGTTTAATGTCAAATTCGTCCTTGGAGAAATAGGGGTCAATTATTTATATATATATATATATATATATATATATATATATATATATATATACATACATAAGAATCGTTTTTCTAACAGTTGCGTTCCATTTCGTTCATATGGAATGTGCTTTTGAAGATCCTGAGCATCAGTTTCTAAGTTGTTTTAAGCACAAGTCGAACATGCAAACTCTAAAAAATTAAACAAGAAATATTTATGTGCATTTGTTGGATTCCAGCGTATTCGAGATCAATATCTCAAAGGCGGTTGTTTTAATTTTCAGTTTGTTTATTAGGGACAGTTTCTCGCTTGTGAATTGGTTTGTTTTCCTTTTAAGTTAATTATTTCTTTCTTTCCTTTATTACTTCTATTAATATTTCACTCTTTCATTCTTCTAAATTTTATAATGTTTCAATTCTTTAAAAAGTTTTTATGCTATTTGCTGTGTGTAATTTTAGTAATGATCTTATACGAATTATTTCTTAGTTAATATTATGGAGAAGCGAACTGTTATTCTTTGTAAACTTAAGATAACTCACTTTGGAATTTTATCAGTACATTTAGAATCCAGACGATTTCTTTTCCATTGTATTTATTTTCTTGTTAAATTCACATAGTCAATAATGCACACAAAATTGCATGTTTCATCACTTCATTATAAAAATACCGGAGCCGAATACTGAAGAATTTTACTACTTGGTTGTTTGGTAGGAGTTTATAAAACACTTTAAAAGAGAGTAGAGTAAAGTTATAATGCGCAACAAAGACAAGAGATAACTTACTCTGACAACCCTCAGGACACGCGAGCACCTGTTGGCACTCGAGAATTTAAAAAGAGCTCCAAATTTCTTGTGCTTTATTAAAAATGTTTTATTTACACGTGTGACTACTAGACTCAAAAATATTATATTCATTACTGAAATAACTCGCATTATTTTTCAGTATAAAGATCACAGAATTGTTTTTTTTTCACTTTCATCAGAGTTTTCAAAAATTTGAAGAGAAAAAGGAAGTTTTAAGTCTTCAAGCGGAAGAACGATTATTCTCTTTAGAACGATCATTTGCTTGGTTTCACATTTTACTGAAAGATAATTTATTTGTATTGTTTCACAATGTTTCAGGAAATGAATCCTTAATTAATGTTCTCTTTGTGACGGATCTATACGCGGTTACACTAATCCCTTCTTATCTGTTTAAGGAAAATATTTAATTCAACCAACTTTCACCGAGTAAGGAAACGTGATTATGTAAATGAGGCATATTATATAAACTCTGTTTTCGCGAGTTGGCAGTAAGTTGTTGACACGTTGTTGTTGGCACGCTGAAGTTGATACGTTGGAGTGTGCAAGTAGGATTTAACATAAAGTTTGAGAATTAATTGTTAGTTGAAGATTGAAAAGGAGTGGAATTGGTTACAGAGAGTGGAGCCTGTGACATTGATCAAGCCGAAGAGAGCACCTGCAAGTTTCCAGTGTAGGATCCGATGCATAAAAGGTTCAGGTAATGAGCGTTTGATTAAGTAGAAGCTAGTTTATTCGCGTGTGACGTAGTTATATTTGAGCATATTTAAGCTGTCTTAAATTCAGTTGAGGGTCTGTAGTAGTATCCTCGTTTTATAGAATCTCACCTCCGCGCTCTACTACATATCAGCTACCTTAATTAGAATTGTATTGTGTCTGATTGTTAATAAGAATTAATAAATTAATTAGATTGAAAACATGTCTGTGGAATATTCTGTTTCTCTCCCACATCTAGTCGGGTTTACAGGTAGACAAGAGGGTTTGGATGTAGGAATGAACCAAACGCTATCACAACTTCTTGTTTGTACTAGTCTTGTAGCAAAACTCATTTGCATCAAATCTTTTGGAGCCTCAAAGGCATGGTGTGGAAGTTTAGAAGATGTATTGTAAGCTCGGATGTAATCCTTGTCATTAAAGTGAGATTCAAAATTATGAAGCCTGTTCCAATACCTTTCATGTTGCTAGGAAGTGCGTTGTTAATAAAGAACCAATCAACTAACACAGAAAAAAATTTATATATTCTGTTATTTATATTAATGGACCAAAGAACAACATAAGTATTTTATAATTTCTCAGACAGGAAACGAGGACGACTCTCTAACTGGCAACTCATTTTCCTAACTTCCATACCACATGAGACTCAATTCTATTTCGCAAACAGCAACTCCTACTTTTGACTTGTTTTCAGTGATTTTTATTGGTGTCAGGATTCAAACATAGTTGGTCACGTTGCTGCTGGACTTGAACATTTAACCATTAAATTTTGGTTACAGTATTACAATAGTATGTATTTACATGCTTAAATTTGAATTTGCATATAAATAATTTTATTTTGAAACTTTAAGGACATTAGTACACAGTAATCAACGAACAAAATCATAAAAACAAATAATATAATTTTCTTTTAAAACCATTTCTACTTAGGTCAACAAATTTTTTTTTTATTTTAGTTAATTTTTATAAAATATTTACAATTAATATTATAAATGTGTATATACATATGATAGAATCACAATATTAAGTGACAAAATAGAAAGCGATTTTCCTTGCAATTTTTCCATTTTTATTTCTATATATAGTATTGAACTATTTTTTGTTTGTTTGTTACTATTTATTCATCAATTAAATTTAATTATTCTAAAAACGGTATAGTAAAAAGGAAATCACATTCTCAGAAATTAGGCCATCCAGGTTGAGATTCGACACCACAACCTTTGGTTTAGAAGTCCAAGGCGCTAACCATTGCGCTACTGGAACACAACGACTGATTTTCCTTTCTATATATGCTGTTGGACTATTATTTTCATTTGTTACTACTTATTCTTTTTTTAATTTAAGTAATAAATTAATATTTGAAAAATGTGTATAATAATCAAGGGTCATCCACTGCAAGTTCAAAAAATGTATTTGAACTTGAAAGGATGAATAGAAAGTATGTTATTAACGATTGAAAATTTTAACATATATGTAGGGAGAGAGCGAACTAATAGTAGTAATTGAATGAGAAGAATACTTGAATACTTGAGAAGAGTATTTTAAATCATCCATCTAATAAAATATTATTGTAATTGTGCATTCTAATTTCAAAGGTAGATGGTCATTGATTATAACCGAAGGTTCTATCATCCTTACCACCGAAACAAATGGTCAAATGGAACCAGATACTTGGATACTATCGCTAGCACAGATCAAAATAATTGTAATGCTACGTCTCAGTGACATTCAGAATCAGGTAAAAGAGGAAGGGATATGACTTCATGGAGGCTCACGTGCAGTTAGGTTGAAAGCAATTTCCGGTTGTGGCAGTTACTGTGCCAATTTGATACTCTACCAATAAATTGCTCATTTCTGAGTTTCATTTCACAGATGGGATGGTCAGCAAAAGTGTAGTAGTAATCGAAAGCTGATTATTTATTTATCATATAAATGATACATCATCAATAATTTGTCTCATTTCTTATTGAACTTAATGTAGCTATAATTTATGTATTTGATTACGTTCTGAAAATACTAAATAGATTTGATGCGTATTGCTAATTAACCCTTTATGAGGCATTTTTTTCTAAAAATGTTACGTAAAATATTTTAGAAAATTAGAACTCTTTTTTTAGCTTATTACTTGAAATTAATTTGATTTTTTAAGACCTTTTTCTGGGGGGAAGTAGGATTCCCCCACTCATTTGGAGCTATTAAAAAGGTAAGACATCTTATGTTTTGCATTTATTTTTATATTGTATTGAATGAAATAAGAAATAATTTGTAAACACTAAAATATATTGAAGGAATTAAAAATTACGAGGGATAGTCAGAAAAAAGGCTACAAGCCACAGCAATTGAAAAATACATAATGTGGAGAAATTTTGTTTCCCTAGAGTGGAGACAAATGGCTTTACTTGTCATGCAGTTGGTTTGCGGGTAGGTAGTGAAAGTTCCCAGACGGTTCAGGACGATTGAAATGGCAAGAACTTAGGAAATTGGCCTCGTAAGGAAGTGCGAGCCATGATTCGATTTTTATGTGCAAAGAATCTGTCCGCATCTGACATTCATAGTGAAATCGTGGAAGTTTATGGTGAAGAAGCAAGGAGCAGACAACATGTAGCGAAATGGTGTCACTTTTTTCAATCAGGCAGACAGGATGTCGAAAACAGCAATATGGTAGGGAGCAGCTGGCCAAGTTCTTCAACGACAGAAATCAACACGGCAAGAAATGATGAAATGATTCAAAATGATGAGCGGATAACTCTGGTAACTCTGAGTGAAATCTCGTCAGAGCTGGGACTGAGCTGTGGTAGCGTTCAGCATATCGTTTCTTATGTCCTGCGATATTCCAAGACAGTGCTGTGAAAACATCCGCCGAGACCCGGCTCAATGAACAGGGACCTTATTTCAACCCAGACGGGTTTAACAAGTTGGCTCTGCGTTTCTGATAAATGCCTAAATAGACTTTGGCGATTATGTCGAAATGTGATAGGCACGTATGCCTCTTAATTCCCTTTTATATTTTCTGTCTATTGTTAATAAATATTTCTTTATTCGACTTGTAAGCTTTTTTTTCTGATAACCCCTCGTACATATATTTGGTATTAAAAATATTTAAGAATTTATATATATTACTTACCATGAAATTTAAGAAAACAGGCATCAATCCATAGTGTGACATTGCAAGCTATACAAATTTATCTTGTTCTCACGTGGTTTTTAATAAAGCATAAACGGCAACGTCTATATGTTTTTTGTCAAGTTGGTTCAAGATCACCAACTTAAGTCAATCTTATGTCATTTGAAATAGTTTCTTGCTACCCAGGAAGTTTATAGGTCGTCCTTTGCGCTTGGGACTAGAAAAATCCAGATATCAATTGTCGTGCTAGCCCAAGTGCCGGCAGTACAAATCTTAGGCGGAAAAACATCTTCTCATGGATATTTAAAAATTATGTTGGTGCGAAGTATACCTACCACAGCCTAATAAGGATGAAATTAATAAAGAATCTTTTGTATTTTTTTTAAATATAAAGAAACATTTTGTAACGGGTCTATCTGCGAACCTGTACTAATCCTCTTGGGGTAAATTTATTTCTTTAAAACTGTTGTTCTATTGAAAAATTTCTCTCTCGAAGAAGACTCGATTTATTCAAATAAATGGTTCTATTTAAGCATTGAGTTTTAGAAACGCGAAGTTAGTTGAGAGTAGTTCAGAGCTCGTAAAGAGTTAGTCGACGAGTAATTTCTGGATGATCGAGTATTGCTAATTGACGATTAAGTCATAAGATAGAGATTAATAACAAAGATCGGAGGTCATACAACTAATAACAGAATTACGGCGAATTAAACCGTAGATGTCCAAAGTGTTCTAAGAGTAAGTGAATTAGATAAAACTCAAATATTAATTTTTACCGTTTGATTGCTCCTATACTTAGTAGTAGTGTGCATTTGCTACCCTGAGTTGTCTTCAATTTAAGTTAGAGAAATAATAAATTGTAATTTGAATTGATTGTGGCTGATATTTGCTCGAACCCCCAAACACCAATAATCGCTGCGCGAGCAGGGTTATTACCATTAAAGTAATAAAATCAAATATCCGCTGAAAGCATAATTTATGTCGAATAATTTAAATGGCTGTAATAAGAAATGTTTTATAAAAAGGCATAGAAAAGTTTTTCCATTTTTCTGTGTTTTCTTATAAAAAAATCCAGGGAGTTCATGTTTTATTAATGAAGAAACCACGTGTGTGTGTTTATCCGGAAAAGGAAATTGATAATCGAAATTTCTTGAAGGAAGAAACTAAGAAATCTGAATAAAGTCATATTTAATGAAACTGTCTATCCGAAACAAACTTTTCAATATCAAAAACAGAAAAAAAAAATATTTATAAGAAAAAGTGATTGATATATTTTTGACGCTGAGAACTTCCACATGTGAGAAGATGAATTTATATTTCTAAAATTAATAAATGTAGATTGAAACGAACGGGTATTCATATTAGTGTGGCGAGGGGAATAAATCAAGAGACCAGTAAAACGTAATAACTTTTTTTTAATATGCAGTGTATCAATACCTAAAGGAGACCAAGTCCTTAATAGGATTGAAATAAATCTCGAATCCAAACCGATAATAATAATGATTCACTTAGCTGCTATATGAATTATAACCTAAAAAGGTTCCAAACCTAAAATATGTCAGCACACAACAATTATACATGAATTTTAATCAAACTCGCCCATCCCGATAATAACTAATCAAAGTTAAAATTTTTACACTCACACCTCAAAATCTCTCAGCATCTTACCCGTTCTCGCTTCAGATCACTTTAAACAAATATGATAAAAAAAAATTCTAAGTCAATACCTACTTAGGTCACCAAAGAAAATTTTAATTTAGTTACTTTTTACTGAATAGTTACAATTAATATAAATATAAATATACGTATGACTGAATCACAATATTAAGTGACCAAATAGAAACGATCTTCCTTGCAATTTTCCTTTTTCCTTTCTATGTTTGGTGTTGGACTATTTTTTGTTTATTTGTTACTATTTGGTTATTCTAATAAAATAGTATAGTAAAAAAAGAAATGACATTCTCAGAGATTTTGGGCCATCCCAGGTGAGATTTGAACCCACGACCTTTGAATTAGAAGTCCAAAAAGTTATCCATTGCACTACAGGGGAACAATTTTCCTTTCTATATATGCTGTTGGACTATTATTTTTGTTTGTTACTATTTATTCATTTTTTAATTTTATTAATGAATTAATATTTGAAAAGACTGTATTAACATCAAATGTCATCCACTACAAATTTTAAAAAATGTACTTTAACTTGAATGGATGAATAGAAAGTATTTTATTAACGATTGAAAATTTGAACAAGACATATATATATATATATAGGGAGAGAGTGAACTAATAGTAGGAATTGAAAAACAAATCTAATATGTATATATTTTGGTTCTTTCATAGGGCGAGGTTCCCAAATCAATCAAACGAGAGAGTTTGAGAGTTCCCTAGAGTTTAATTTGAAAAATGCTTTCAGGACTTTGAGTTAGGACAGATTTAACGTGCATCAGCCCCTCCTTACGACTGATCTTCAGTAGCACTAATTTTAGAAACTAACGCCGGCCATGAGTTCGCGACCAGGACCTCTCGGCTATTGCAGTCATGTTTTCTTTGAAGTATATATATGTGATCATTGCATACAAGTAGCAAAAAATAAATTTCATTAATGTATGTATGTGATCACTGAGTACAAGTAATAAAAATAAATCAGTTTACGAGTAAATAAAAATTATAATTCGATATCCATTATAATTCAGTTTTTCGTTTGTATTAGGAATTTGTATCAAGTAAGTTTCAATAATTTTATCTAATGCATAAATTTATTCAATTTAATTTAATGCATAAATTTTTTTAACTTGATATTTAACACATATTCTTATTTAATGCATAACTTTCTTAAACATCTTATCATTTAAAACATTCTGATTATTTAATTATTAAATTTTAATTAATTAGACATTCTAATTATTAATCTAAAAATTATTGATTTCATGGATTATTTGAGTGACAAAAGTTTCACAAATATCTCGATAATTTATTTTTTTAGACAATTTTAATTAAAAAAAACACAATGAAGTATACATAACAATCCATTTTGATTACAGTAGATATTATAATTCCTTTTAATAGCAATTAAAATTGCAATTAACTGATAATTTTCTTGTGTAAAAAAATTCCTATTCTCTCTCTTAATCCTTATTACTCAACTCTTCTAAATTTAATATATTAAACTGTTAGAAATCTTTAAGTAAAATATTTTAATCAATTGCATAAAAATATTAGGTTTCAAGTGTTATACTTATTTTTGTATCTTACATATTCTCCCCCCCCTTTTTTCGCGTAAAATTTACTTCTTATCAATTGAATGCACTAGATGACAAAAGCGCTAGAAGCGTAACTTAAAGAGAAATGTAATGAAATAGAATTTTATAAAGTCGCGTATAAATCAATATATATATATATAATATTCAAGGTTGACTCAACCGTAAAAATTATTCATGATACCGAACGTAATTAAAAGAAAAAGAATCAGACCATGCTATATGAAACTAAAATTTATAGTTAAAATATAAAACAAGTTTAATGTCAGTAAGTTAGACTCACTTTTATAGAAAAGACAAATAGAATTTTACGACAGAAAGCAGTTGTAATGTAGATTTATAGACTTTCTTTATGTTTCAAAATTCTTCTAATATGGCGGAAAAATAAACAAATTGAATGGTAGTCAACGGTGAAAATGGTTTATGTATCAGATTCCATCTGCTATAAAGGTAATTCGCTTACGGAATTGGGCGTTGTCTATATACATGAAAACGTTATATTCCAATAGTTGATGTTAGGCCAGACATATTTCATTTTCTTACATTTTAGAAACTATATGAACTAGTGACCTTAAGATGGCTGTCGATTACATTATTAGAATACAAAAATATGTTCCTATTACATGTAATTGTAAGTGCTATTAAATATTGCAGTTTTTTCATTGATTTTATAAATATTTTTTTCCTTACTCAAGTTAGATATTACAGTGCTAATCGAACACCTGAATATGTATATGGATTTATTATAGTAGTTCAATGTAGTTATTTTTTTAAACATTTCTTTCTAAGAATGGCACTTGTTCTTATATATTATATAATAACTTTTTATACATATATTATTATGACTTTTTAAGAATAACTTTTCAATTATTTTCAAAAAATAATAAAGAGCAAGGAAATACTGGAAGCAAGAAATGTTCCCAATCTATAATTAACGGATTTTCCTTTCAGTTTTGTAACAATTTTTGATTTGAAGGTAACATATTTTATCACTATTTGTAGAATATTTTTTTCATTATTTACTTTATTGTCTTTTGATAAATGCTAATATTCTGAATAATCCTAGAATAAGAGACTGAAATACTTTTAAATGTGTTCGAACTACAAAAACCGGAAATAAAATTGGTAAATAATAACTTGCATAATTTTTATTTCTGAATCATAGATTGGGCAATTCTAATGTGGTAGGGGAGATGCATTCTCGCTACATGTTTACTAGAAAGGCCTAAGTAAAAGAGATCATATCGGATGACACATCAGTACAAATATTAATAATACGTCGTTTGTTTAAATTCCTGTAGAATTGGCCTAGCTGTTGCATGCATATTCCGTTTCAAATATCTTCAATGAAAAAAGACCAAAGGTGTCAGATCATATGCGCGCGGAGACAATGCTACTCAACCACTACATGCTACGATAAGTTGCAACCCCATTGGGCGGTCAGTACAACCTCCCTAAGCCACTATTGGCCGAGGGAATCTCATGTTAAACTCTAAGCTCTGGTCATCAATAACTCTCTGTTTCCAAGTAAAGTTTCTGTTTTCACTCAGTAATTGTAATTTCATTCTTGTAGTTTAATTTTTATTTCAATTTCTTCTTTCTTAAAATTTTCAAATGGGCAAGTTTTAAAGCAATCATGTTCCATCACCTTCATGACAGGAGATAAAAGCCCTGACGGGCTAGGTGCTCCAAAACAAAAATCAGCTACTATACCTGATTATTTGATACTGGGATATTTCTATCAGATACTGCTCTACTTTTGATTTTTTTTGTGTGTGGAGGAGGAAGGCTATAGAGACGCATTCAGGTTGGAACCATGCACTTCAGAATCAAATCAGAGACACATTTTTTATAAAATCGGATATTAGATTCTCAGTAGAACTTCAATATTATCAAGGTTTCTCATAAACTGAACTGAACTCAGTGGCGAAACAGCGCATGAGGGCCAAGTTCTACTGTGCTTATCTCAGTTTACGTAACCTTAGGCACTGGGGTACATGTGCAGATGTTTCGATCAAGTGGTCAGTTGGACGCGACACCCCCAGCGTTCAGTTCTTAAGCATATTTGGTACTCATTTATCGACCCACTGAAGGGATGAAATGTTGAGTCGACCTTGCTCAGCCCAGGATTTGAACTCCGGACCTGTGGCGTGAAAGAGCGATACATTACCACAGTGCCAATAAACGGTTTGTTACGTTTCATCTCAATTGACAATCATTCCATTGAGAAATCTTAGAGTCGTGGATTAAGTTTTTGAAATAATTATTTAGGAAAGAGAGGGAAGTGGGAACAGTAAAGACCTATAATCCTCAAGAACAGTTTGTTTTCTTCCAAAAATAAAAATTAAAAAAATAAAGAAATAAAAATAAGGTATCCTTTGTTGTATAACATAGCAAACCTCTTAGCCTTACGAATTAAGACTGGAGAGTTGAACAAAGTCTTAAGATCACAGCTAACCTTCCCCTATACTTATATATGAACAGTTTTTAAATTTACACAAAAAATGTATTATTATAACTGAATTCCTCCTACATTAGTTTAGCTTTAAGTAAAAGTTGATGAAATGAAAAACACCATAAGTATTTCTTTAACATATTTCAAATTAATTATTAAAAAATTAATTGTTTAGATTTCGTTACATTACAAAAAATACCATCTTTACAAAAAACGTAATTCATAATGATTTTCACGCTTTTTTGCATCTATATTAACTCTTTCAAACAAAGCTTTTAACATGTACGGAGTGTGACACACACACACACAACACACAACCACACAACACACACACACACACACACACACACACACACACGACATAAGACTTTCCAATAAATCATTGTACTTACAGAATCAGTTCTCCGTGACAGTATCAAATTTAAAGTATTTTCTTTCTGCATTTCGATGCTACCATTGCTGGTAACAATTCTGGAATGAGGTTTTTGGAAGACTCTTCAGAAGATTCTTCGTTTTTGCCTGAACTTCTTCAGCTGAGGTGAAATGGGCTCCTTTTAAGCAAGATTTAATTGTAGAAAATAAAAAAGTCACATGGCAAATCAGGTGAATAAGGATGATGCCCCATAATAGTAATGTGTTTGCTGGTCAGAAACTGCTTAACAAATAGGACTGTGTGAGTGGGTGTATTGTCTTTGTGCGACAGTCATCCACCACTCCCAATTCTGGTCTTTTTTCCTAATTTTTTCTAGGAATCTTTTTCAGTACTTCAATATAGTTGTGCTGATTAACAAATTGACCACTTATGTGAGTGGGAACCCACTCATATCATGGATTTTTACAATGTTTTGGTCTGTAATTGCTTACCTTGGGCGTCCAGCACGACCATCTTCCCCGCTGTCCCTTCCCACTTATACCATTCAAATACATGTGCGCGACACAAAGTTTCATCTCCATAAGTCTCGGTTAATATTTGAAATGTTTTCGGGGCTGATTTCTTAAGTTTCACAAGAAATTTGATGTTGATTCGACATTTTCCCGACAAAATGTAGTTGCACGTGTTCACTCAATGACGCAGTACTCCCAACTGGCGTGACCGGTTAAGGCGAAACTGGCCACATAGATAGAGGGAGGGCTGTGATGACGTCCTCAAAACAATTGTTGAAGTCTCGTTTTTGAAGTGAAAACATCTTTAGCGGCGTTGGGCACTTTTTGGTAGGGGAAAATCTTATGGGTTCGCGCCAACGACATGCTCTGACTGTTGCACGCGCAGTGTGCTGTTCGCCTTAGACACTTTTGGGATGGGTGAAATCTCGTGCGTTCGCGTCAGCGACATGCTTATAGCAGTACATCTGTAGTTATACAGCTGACGTATAGTGCTGTGTATATCTTATAAGGGAAATTGAATGAATAAGTGAAAAGTTCAATGTGTATATGCTGTGCATTGTTGAAATAGTGTTTTTGTTTGATTATTATTTGAATCGATTAATTGAAGAATCATTTTGCAGTACAATAGCGAGTACTAAATAAATATACTATTATTTTTAAGATAAAAAATAAATAACAGAAAATTATTTTAAATACTGGAAATTATTTTGGCGTTTGAAAATTTTATAATATTTAAAATTATTTTAAATCTTCGTATTTATTCTTGCGTTTGAAAATTTTGTATAATTAATTTCTAATATTTAACCTCTGTAGATAATCTGCCAATCTTCCAGGTTAGTGTTTCACAGTGGCTGAGACGTTTTCTTACTACCGTGGTAAAACAGACTTCTAGTTGTTCAATCATATTTTTACCGTGGATTTTGAAATTAAAAATTTTATAAAATCTAATAATAATTCAAGATTAATGTGTTGAAGTTTAAAATATGGTTATTAATGTAAATAAACATCATAAAAGATGAACAAGTCATCGAGAGGATCTAACGTTAGAATTGAAAAGGTTACAAAACAATACACTACAAACGGCACCAAAACTTTTCTAGAATTCCTCTCCAACAAGAAAAGATTATCGATATTTTCATTCAATTGTCAAAGTTTGCATGCGCATGCAGTTGACCTAAAAATGATGCTATCGTAAAAAAGTCAAATGCTCTGCTTTTATCAGAAATTCGTATGAAAAACGAAGAAGCATTTGATATTTCGAACTTCAACTTTGTTGTAAGTTACAAAAGACCCAAAGTTTCAGCAGCAGGCATAGCTATTTATCACAATACTCAAGATACGTCACACTTCATTACTTCACATATGAACATACAAACCAAATTCACTAGAAGCATTGGTGTTAATGTTTCTGATATAGGCGAAAATGCGTTGCTCGTTGCGATTCCGAGAATGGGCAATACATATTAATGGTTACCGTTTATATTTCGCCTGGAAAATCTATGAGACAGATACAACAATTTTTATTCGAAAATTGGATGATTTATACAAAAAAAGGTTCTGAAATACTCGAAAAAAGATTTGGCGAAAAATATGATAATTTACCGATGATTTTAAGTGGAGACTTCAATATTAACTTTGCAGATGATAAAAATCTACCACTAATTGAATTTCTAAATGAAACACTTAATTTAAATATGTCCAATGATCGAAAACTTAGTACTACAAAATATAAAACGACGATCGATGCGGTTTTCACACGCGATACTTAGATAAATTTGAATCAAACATTTTCCCTTTTTTTACTTTAGTTACCATAAGCCTATTGTATCTTTTTTAGAACAAAATTAAATAATTGGAAGTACAAAAAGTCTAAGTATTGTTGAAATTAATGATGACAATGATGTAAATAATTAAAATAATGTTAAAAATCAAGTACATTGACATTTAAGTAAATACAAATACTATCCATAAATAATATGATTGTATATTAATTGTTATTTCAATTGAATTGTATTTATATTTTGTCATGATCTTGTACAGCCCGTAATATATTTGAATAATAAAAAACCATATAAACATTTATATAATTGTTGCTCGGAGTGCCAATAGATGTGAAAACCAGACTGCAGTTGATAATTTGAATTCAAACATTATGAAATTTCAAATTTTAATACTAAAAGTTCTAAGTTTTCACTTCTATCGGCAGTCTCTATAACTGCCAAATTTTTTGTGTGTGTCACACCTTGTATAGTTTATAGCATCTTCGAGTATGGATTTCTGCCAATTGTATATAAAAAAAGCAACGGATGAAATGAAAAATATGTTTGTTTTTTGCCATAAGAATTCATGCTTCCTAAAAATGGCAAGTTTTATTATTTCAGAAGTATTTTCTTTTCTTTCATCTTATTGCTTTTTTCAAATAAAATTTTTTACCATGCAGATATTTTTATCTTACACTTTGCCCTATAAAAAACTCAACCTGGAAAAAAAAATAAAAGATGCTTAAAAAGATCTCATTCAATTGGCCTCTATTCTGTTTTCAAAGCCCCGCCTAAAATAAATTATGACATATCGTTTGTACGTGAAAAAATGACGCAAATCCAACTCAGATAATAATAATGGCAACCTTTATCGCATAACATTTAGAGACCTAGTATTAAAAAAGCAGAATTTAGATTCTCTTTTCAGAAAAATAAAAAATTAATATTCCCACGCACACAAAGCGTTTTAATAGATGATATGCAATTGAATTCTTTTCTGAAATTCAGCCTATTATTCTTAACAACTTATGATTAGAAATGTAATGTTAATATTAAAGACGAAATATAAAATCCATTAATTAAAAGCAACCTTTAATATTCTGTTTATTGGCATTTACGGTAACTTTTCTATTTTTTTAAAGCAGAATTTAGATTCTCTTTTCAGAAAAATAAAAAATGAATATTCCCACGCACACAAAGCGTTTTAATAGATGATATGCAATTGAATTCTTTTCTGAAATTCAGCCTATTATTCTTAACAACTTATGAATAGAAATGTAATGTTAATATTAAAGACGAAATATAAAAATCAATTAATTAAAAGCAACCTTTAATATTCTGTTTATTTGCATTTACGGTAACTTTTCTATTTTTTTAAAGCAGAATTTAGATTCTCTTTCCAGAAAAATAAAAAAAAGAATATTCCCACGCACACAAAGCGTTTTAATAGATGATATGCAATTGAATTCTTTTCTGAAATTCAGCCTATTATTCTTAACAACTTATGAATAGAAATGTAATGTTAATATTAAAGACAAAATATAAAAATCCATTAATTAATGAAGCGGGGAAGAAAAGGAATAAATAAGCAAATCCTCTGAAATAAGTAAATCCTTCACAAACACTGTTAAGGTCCTTTAAATGCATTCCAAAGCATTTGGAATAATTTTATGAATAGCAGTGCACAGAAAAGATCTTACTTCGGAAAGACGTATATATATGTCCGTGGAAATTAACGTTTTAGTTGAGCGAGATGTTTACATATGCCGGGGGCACTTAAGGGGTAAAAGTTGCATTGTAACTTTAACGTCAATGTATAGTATTATTTAATTTAAAACATTGATGTTGTATAGAGGGGTGGGGGTGTGATGAAAATGATGATTGGGCCACAAATATTGAAAGTTTGAGAAGCACTGAACTAAGGAATTAAATATAAATTTCTGACCTTTTTTTTAGTATTAAAATGCTTTGTTTCACATAGGGTCATAGCTTACTGGAAACGTTTTTGAAAAAAAAAATCATCATCTATTATTATTTATTATTTTTAAAACAAAGTTTAGTGGAATTATTGGCTGTGCAAAATAGTCATGGTTCAACGGTATGAAGTTAATCAGAGGAATGTTTGTTTTGGCTACAAATTCCTGACTGCTCAACTGTTTCGAACAAAAGACAGCCAAAACAAAAAAAAAGGCAAATTTTTTCACAGATTTTTTAAAATTAGAAGTAAATGCATATTGTCTGCGTAAGGTGATCGTGTGAAAAATGCGCTGATGTATGCGAATGTTTAGGCACCAGTGTTTTAAAAAAAGACAAGATCTCACAGGTTGTTTATAAGTTCTATAGTGTGTACACAACTGCACGCATCATTTACTTCTAAAGAAAAAGGAGCCAAATGCTTCAAACGCATCATGTTTCCTCTGTTTCTCAAAACATTGGTGGTTGCTCTTCCACATCTCTTTTTTTCAGTGCTTTCTCACAACGCCTCAATACGACCTCTAACTTCAATCTTCAAACTGTGTTCCACGAAGCATATCCAGGGGCCCCACAAGTCAAAATAAAAATTCGAAAAGAAAAAGTAAATATGCATGCAAAATAGACTCATATGTTCTCTATGGAATTTATTATCCCTAGAGTAAATAAAATCGTGTTTCTCAAAGATGGTCCCTCGAGGACATTTAAAACATAAATTCGGCGCCGGACAGCCTTTTTTCAGTAATTTTTTTCTAGTTTTTATTATATAATAAAAATTAAAACACTTTTTCTTTATATGTACTACCTAATCATAAGCATTCTGCTGCTTATGTGTGATCCAGGGTTCCACAAAATTATTTTATACTCGCTAGTGCAATGTTTTGCACACCTAACACTTATAAAATAATATTTCTTAGATGAAATAACTATGCTAGAATGAATAAGTTAGAAGGCTTTCCAGTGAAGGGGAGGAAACAACTTACTAATATTTCAACTGTGATTCAACGTTAAAACTCACACTTAAACAGGAACAGCTTCTAAATTTTAGGCTGAGAAATTTGCAGAATACATAGAGGTTTCTCACACAGTTATAAAAATTTAAATACAATTTTCGGCAATGTATTTATGTCATAAACACATTTCTCTCGACGTAGGTGGCAACAAAAACAAAATGTAAAAACAAATTAACGCAGAATATGAAATGCGACTGTAGGCAGCTTCAATGGACCTAGATTTCTACATTTGTGTAAAAAAATAAAAAACCCTCGCACACATACCCCGGTTACTAAATATAATTTAAAAATTGAAATGACACCTATTGCGCGAATTAATACTATAAATGCAGCGTTTCTCTAACTGTGGGTCACATCCCCGTAGAGGGGCATAATGATTCTACGAGGAGGGCGCGAGCATATTGAAAAGCCGAAAACAAAAGATTATTTTAAAAAAATATTAATTTACTGAAAGTAACAAACAAAATATATTCTGACATAATAAAAAAAAAAATACACAATTACACTAATATAATACACTTATAAATGTATCAGTACTACACAATGTATTTTATAATTAATTTAACAACACCAAGCTAAGAACAAGTTTAATAATTACCAGTGACCCAATGGGCTCTAGTCATGTATAAAATTATATACAAAAATAAAATCTTATCTTGATAATTTTACGGTTCATAATTAATCCCATAGCTGCCGATTAAAAGTTACGCGATTCGCTCCCCAATGCCACCGTTTTCCACGTAGGCGCGCAAATGGGATTTATTGGGGGGGGGGGAGAAAAGGAATAAATATATAAAGCAAATCCTCTGAAATAAGTAAATCCTTTTAAAACACTCTCAAGGTCCTTTTATTGCATTCCAAAGCCTTTGGAATAATTTTATGGATTGCAGTGCACAGAAAATATCGTACTTCGGAAAGACGTATAAATACGTCCGGGGCAGTTAACGCTTTGGTTGAGTGAGACGTTTATAAACACCAGTGGCACTTAAGAGGTTTAAGTCGCATTGTGTAGCTTTAATGTCTAAGTGTAGTATTATTGAATTCAAGACATTGTTATTGAATGGTGGGAAGGGGGAAGGGGCGATGAAAATTATGATTAAATATTGGGGCGCAAGTGTTGACAGTTTGAGAAGCACTGAGCTAAGTGGATAAGATAACATGAAATAAATCTTCAACTAGGAGATGGGGTGTACATATAAGCAGGCAGTGAAAATTGTTTAACACAAAATTCAGGAGACTGAAATATTTTTTCGTGTTAAGGGATATTTAAAAAAAAACATATATTCAAAAGAATTAAGCTTATTAAAGTACATTTTATTTACATAGATATGTATATATGCATGTATTTAATAAAACTCAATGAAAAAAACATTTACAAAAAAGAACTTAATGAAATTTAATGCAAAATTTTAAAGTTCTTTCAAAAACAAAACAGTTATTGAGTTTTCGGAAAATAATCGGATATTTTTTCTTTGCATTGTCTTTTTTATTATTAAATTGTCCAGAAATTATTCAATGTCGTCCATTTTGTTATTCATTCCACCAATGGAATGCGCGTTAAATAACTGCTCATACTTTTGACCTGATGTTCCTCCTTTCGGATGACTTGGGAACAGAGGTCTGCGGTGGCCAAGTGGTCTAAGGCATCGGATCATGGCTGGCGTGTCATGAGTTCGATCCCAGTACTACTAAAGATCCGCCGTGTAGGGGCGTGATGTACGTTAAATCTGTTGAGAGCTCAAACGTCCTCCCGTTGGTGTGGTGTGGTAGTTAGGAGAGGGGGGTGCCAGCTCAGGTGTCGTTCGCGTCACTTGACCATGGTTCAAAATTACGCGAACCTTCGCCAAAAGCCCTCGTGTTGCTATTCAGTGTGACGTTAATATTCACTCACTCACTTGGGAACAGGAGATGCACTATTCGTTTCATTTTCACCTTCGGAAGCTGTATCAATGATATTTTTTGAGCTTTAAACAAACTACAAAATGTCTTGCCTGTCATGATTGGGGCTGCACACACATTATCACCATGTACTGCTACGAATTCTTCCGATGATACAGTAGAACAGTCCAATAATACAGAAAACTAATGCGAAACACCTTTCTTTCATTTCACACCCTTCTGAAATCTTTGGTGTTTTCCGTATTTTGTTCGTTCCCTGAAGTGAAATCTTTTCGTGTTAAGATGGGGAAAAAATGCATGAAAATGTACATCAGTTTGCCGGGACCGTTGTAGTATTTCGTGTTATCCCATATTTCTCTTTAAGCATTTTCGGGTTAAGCGTATTGCACTGTAGATCATGATTAGCTTTTAATATTTTTTTCTTTTATTATTGTTTTTAGTGCTATATTGGGAATCTTTTGATTCGCCTATTTGATTATATGGCATCTTGTTACACATTTTAGGATTTTTTTTAAAAAAACACATAAAACCCGCAATTTTTTTAATATAGCGCTAAAGTACACCTACAATATAAAATAAGATTTAGAACTTCGTTAAATTTCGCTAACATTAATAATACTATGCGAATATTGAAGTGTTTTCAAACAGGTTCTGTAATGAAAATTATTTAATCAATATTAGCTGCAAGATTTTTTTTTTCAAATATATTTTATACCAAATATAATTACAAGAAACTACCTTTTAATGGAAGTATAGCATTTTTACTAAAAGAGAAATGGGCGTTGTTAATGAGCGTCGTAAGACCATAAGCAAAAAAAAAAAAAAAAAAAAAAAAAAAAAAAAACTAGTTCTGTCCTCTATTTCTAAATTGTAAGACTATTATTAAAATGAAAACTTTTAATTTCCCCAAATGCATATTGAATTTAAACATTCCTAAGTCTTAGGTAGTATTAACCATATTAGATATTTTCGTAAAGCTATTCAAATCAATTTTGAGACGCCTTTGTTAAGTATCAATCCACAGTGTGCATCATTGCCAGTGTCGCTGATGAGCGAAAAAAAAAAACCTTTTCTATTGAGGTATAGCCAGCTCTGTCACAAACTTTGTTATCAAAAGAAGGATGTACGTAAAAAGTAGACATTAATGAACAATGTGTGTGAACCAACACACTGTGCCCTAACATTCTGTTTTTCTTAAACTATGCTATGCTATTAGAAAATCGTGACTTATTTAATTTTTCAATAACTATTTAAAATTTAGCATATTAATTCAACGTATTATGAGTGTTATTTTTATAAATTGAACAAAATTTTGTTTGATTGCTAGAATTATTTGCAGCGGCCTTTTGTTTTGCTTGTTGTGCGGTGCACGCGCTGCACACCTACTAGGATCGGCCCTGGTTGTTGTAACCCTGTAGTTAAATGTCATCGAGGCTCACAGTAGAAGAAGCTTCATTCCGAAATACTGTTTTGATTTCTGTCAAGACGTCATGTTGGGATCATTCGAATTCCTTACCGCTAGAGTGGTGTAAATAGGAAGATTTCGATGCCAGTACAGGTAATTCGTTTTCTTAACCTAATTGTGGTTCAAAACAGTCAGATAGTGGGCAATTTTAGTGGACAACTGGGAAATAAATGAGAGCCAAATCAAAACACAGTAATTCCGCTTAACGCGAAAATGCTTAAGACGAAATATCGGTTAACACGAAATAATATAACGGTTTTGATAAACTACTAAGTATTTTCATGCATTTTTCTCATACCAAGAAAGGATAATCGCTTAATACGAAAATATATTCCTTTTGGGAATAAACAAAATGCGGAAAACACCAGCTGTGCAGGCGAGATTTAAGAGGGGGTGTGAAATGAAAGTGAGGTGGTTTCACATGTTTCGTAGAAATGAGGCAAACTTGGGTTTGAAATACGATTGGAATGGCCTGTGACACGAACCAATTTTGTTTATCTGAGCACTTCACTTCCATCCTTACAAACGCCACACAAAAAAAATCTCATATGTCATCAATTGCTTTGGAATCAATAGTAAAGCTAGATGAATAATTCTTTCGAGAAAGTGCAAGGTAGCAATGGTAATTAATAATTGTCTGTTCACTCCAACGTTGTACGAAGCTATAAATTTATCTTTGGCCTCAAATGCAACAAGTGTCTGGCATCCTTGTGATCCAGGGATCATACAGAACATGAAATTTTTCTACCGGAAGTACTTGTTCCGAAAATCTTTACTCGCTTTCGAAGCAAATGAAAATTTGTCAATCAATTTATTAGATATTTTTAGATGTCAATAAAATGTACTCTAATAGACTTAATTTTGAATATATATTATTTTCTATATCCCTTAACACGAAATTCTTTTGACACGAACAAATATTTCAGCCCCCTCAGTTTTGTGTTAAACGATTTTCATTGTATGTGTTTTTTGTTTCTAGTAAGCTTTAAAGAGGAATCGAGTTATTATGACTTTCTATGCCAGTAAGTATTTTATCCAAGAAAGTGGCGTGGAAGTTAGGATGGTGGAGTTAGGTGTTGCCCTTTTCACGTGACTGGTCAAAATTACGACGTCTTGTTTTGCCAATAGTGCTTGTGTCGCAACAGAGTACGAAGTTAATAAACAATCATAGAAGAACTGCCTTCTAATTATTTAATTTGCAAATTTAACGATAAGTATTGAAACACGAGTTCAAATGTTAATTCCATTATCAATTGATTGTTTAACTAATGTCAGACTTTGAAGCAATACGAGGTTAATGGCATAAATTTAAACCACCACCAAGAAACAAGAGCAACACCTAGATCAGGTATGGGCAGACTTTTTCAGGGTACGGGCTACTTTGAATTTTTTTAAGGTGTTGCGGTCCACCTAATGACGTAGGTGTAGGGAGCTAAAAGAAAGTACAGAATACTGCCGTACCTTCATTTTACAAACTTCTATTCTACGAATTTCTCTATTTAGCGAACTTTTTGCTGGAACCAAGAACATTTTCCGATTTTCTTCGTAAAATTACCTCCAAATAGTGAAGTGCATTTTCTATTCAACGAAATTTTCTCCTATGATTCGACTTTTTCCACCGTATCTTTTAAAATACCGTATTTACTCGAATCTAAGCTGCCCTTTTCCCAATGTTAATGCTACTGAAAATCGGGCGTGGCTTAAAATTGAAGTGAAAAAAAACGGTTGAATGGGATATTTAGAGCAATTGCAGCTTCATGCATGTATTTAAAAGTTTATAATACTTGATAAAATAATTATTCACTTTTTATTAGTTTTCCTTTTAAATTTGTTTTAATTTAGTAAAATTGGATATCGATAAACTATTTTAGACTAGTTTTCAATTTTCACAAAAACTTGTTGAGTATTTGGGGCGCGGCTTAGAATCGATGGCGGCTGAGATTCGAATAAATACTATATTTCTGAACTTACGTATGATTATTAGGTCTTAGTGAAGGCGGTCACCCCAAAATGTCTTGGCGGTCCACCGGTCGATCACGATCGACTTAATGCCCACCCCGGACCTAGATGGTATTAATTCAAGAACTTGGAGTTAAGTCAGTCTTTTACCCTTCGGTTGCTTCGATCCCTGAGACTAACTAAAGCAGCATTTTTCCTCCCTCTGTGAGTTATAATGACTTCATCATAATATTTTCTTAATAAAACTAAATTTGCTACAGTTATATATGAAAAAGAAAGTTATGTTTACATTTACGCGGCTTAGTAATTAATCCTGTTTTGAGATACACCATGTCTGGGCTCAGATTTAGACATGAATCTTGTTTCTAACTTACACATTATTTTTCTACACTTACAATTAAGTTTCTTCTGTTTCATTCAAGTAAAGTTTTACATTTTACAGTTAAACAACTCAAATTTAAGAATTACATTACAGTTCATTTAAGTACAAACAATTTGTATTTATTTAAGAATTATAAAATACAGAGTTGATTTAAATAAAAAAACTTGTATTTATTTAAAAATTATATATATATAATATATGGGGGTTTAGTGTCAAACTGACCACTTGACCGAAACATATGCACATGCACCTCAGCGCCTAAGGTCACGAAAGCTGTGATAGGCACAGCAGACCTTGGCCCTCATGGGCTGTTGCGCTATTGAGTTCAGATCACTATATATAATAAAACAGATGAATTAAACGAAAACAATTGGTATTTATTTAAAAATTATAATACAGTTGATTTAAATAAAAACACAATTTGTAGGTCTTATTACTTATTTGATCACCGGAAATTGAAAATTAATTTTAAAAAATCAGCAGTTTTTAAAAACATATTGAAGAGAATCTTTTAAAATAACTACAGGTTTTTTAAAAATATGTGTAATTTTTTTTATAATAAACAAAAATTTCTCACCCTCTGTGTGTGTATGTTTGTCTTATGTTTACTTTTCCCATTCTTAACTTATTGTCTTCCGATAGCTTAAGTAACATAATTTTAAAATGTATTTCCGCGATAAATAATATTTAATATACTTCTGTTTTCACATACATTAGTAAATATTCTAATTTTGTTACTCTATTCTTTATATATGCATTTTTTCCTTCTGTAAGATATGCATTGCAGGAAATTCAATATATTTCCAATCCAAATGCATATTCCCAGTGAATGTATTACTTATACGTCTTAACGTGGGTTTCCCTGAGAATCATCGTTACAACAAGCGATTATACCATTTTAGAAAATGTAATTCATAAAAGATAAAAAAAAGTTAATAATTTTTCTGCTTAGATAGTTGCCGAAAAGTGATGTTACGCTTTTACATTAAACTAGCTGGTATACCCGTTCTACGCACTGGTGAATTGAAAAATTAAGCAATGCAGATTGAAGGATAAAGAAGTTTTTAATGAGTTAATTTTACGTGAATTGAAAATTAAACAAAACAACAAAAAAAAAACTTTTGCATGTCTCAGCTAAACAAACAAAAAAAAAAACCATATTTGTTAAATTTTAAGTCTGTAGATTTAACAGCTGATAAAAAAGATTTTTTTTAATTTATAACGCCCCATAACTCTTTTGTTGAAAACATCTTCCTAAGCTGATCTCTGCACAACAAAAGTAACACATTGTTACAAATTTTCCAAAAATTTTATGCTTAAAATAGTGCAAATATTTTTTATCTGGATGTGTAATACGTTAATATTACTGTCTGTTGTATTTATTTTATGTTAAAATTACAATATTCGCAAGCAACGCCGTTTCTTACATTATAATGGCGATTCAATGGAAACATAGCGAAATGTTGGCGATAGAGCTAAGTTGACATCATTTTTAACAACCACGTTGGCAACTTGGCGATTGATTGAACGGTAAAGAAGTTGCTTTTCTGTAGAGCCACCTGGTGGGAATCTGCAACAATTAGGATAGCACAAAACCTTCTCCACAAAAAATACATATACATGCCAATTTTCATAGTGATCGGTTGAACGGTGTCGGAGTGAAGGGATTTCATATATACAAACATCCATTTTTGTTAATATAGATAAAAAAAAAGGAAATAAAAACAAAAAAATGAGATAAAAATATAATGTAAAATGTTATTATTGAATTAGTACTATTCTATGTGAATACATAAAAAAAAGAATAATTACCCTCCTATTTTTGTACAAAGGAGAAAAAGAAATTCACATAGATCTTAACAGGGTGAACAAGAATTCAGTATCGCAGATTTTTAGTAATAAACGAATGCTTTTTCGGATTAAATTTCCGTTACAAGGCTTTTCCTACTAATTTGTGAAGTGGCTGATAACTTTCAAGTGTCTTTGAATCGTATTTAAAAAGAATGGAAAAATGAAGTAAAGAAAAGGGTACGAAAACATTACCGTCTTTGCCGAAAAAAATCCAAATAGCTAATAATCATTGATGCATTACAGGATGTTTTCACAAATCTAAGTGCACAGCTAGTGTTTGAATACTTAAAATCATAGAACAGGTGCAGTCCTTGTCTAATCTTTGTTTGGTCTAAGACAGGGGTCGGCAACCTTTGTGAGGTGAAGCGTGCCAAACCGATCTACTAATATAATTCAGCGTTCCACACAGAATGATATTTTTGAAACAATTCGATTCCCGCGATGAGGAATGCTGAGTTAGAGAATAAAGATCAATAATATAGATTTACAGTTTTATTATATATTACTTTTGCATCATTTAAAGATATTTCTTAACATAAATATAAAGAACATAAAGTATAACTATTTCTTCAACAAAAATTTAAAATTAAATTATACATATATTATGTATTTTTAAACATATTTATTAAAATAAGAAATAGACAACATGAAATATAAGTATTTCCTTTCATTATAGTTAAATAAAAAGATAAATAGAGATTTTAATGTGAACATAATACTTGCAACGTTTTACTTTCATATAGAAAAATCAGGGGCATAATTCTTGACTTTTGATTTGAAACCATTCTGTGCATTCAGTTGTTAAACAGTTTCTTTGAGGATGTGACATATTTTTCATATGAGGAAAGATTTTTTACTTATATGTGTAGAAACAAAAGCGGAAAGCAGAGTACATGCAGTTTTTATCTTCGAACAAAAAAATCTCTATAGAAAGGACATTCAATAATTTACAAAATTCCTGTAAATTTATCTTTAGAGTTATCTTTCAGATTTTTTCGTAATTCCGTAAATGTCTATAATTCTGAAGATGTTTATGAAATAAGGTCCATTACAAATTTATCAACTTCCCTGCACTCAAATATTGACAAATTTGTAGAGCAGTGCAGAGTGCCACTGAGAATTGTACCGCATGCCACATGTGGCACGCGTGTTATAGGTTGCCGATCCCTGGTCTAAAACAAAGAATGAATATAATTCTTTATATATATATATATATATTGCCAGAGGAATAATTTTTTTTACATTAACGTCCTCAAAAACATTTCCAGAACATGTGTAAAAAATATATAAGAGATTTATATATAGCTTAACTTATTTGATTATTATATGATATTGAAAACTTTTTGCAGAAAGTAGAGATATTATTGGTAAGTTACGAATAAGAAAAAACTACCCTAAAAAAATTTGGAAAAAGCTAAAGGGGGGGGGGAAGAAATATAAAGAAAGGAAAAATGAAAAAATTCTTCATGAAATTAATCCTTGATTACACCAAAACTTAGCCAGTCCATTAGAAGATTGCATGTTAAAACTTCTTTCTAAAGTATATATATATATATCCAACAAACTTTTGCAAAAGCAGTGGAAAAAACTATCATTACTGTACAACTAATATATTTTTGATTGAATACATGGTTTTTTCCCCAACTGCTTAGTAAGTTTCACAACTTTACTACAGGTGCCTTTGCTTATGTCTCTACTACATATCAAGAAGTAAAATTAAAATATTTTTTTCATGGTAAAATTTAGACATTTGTAAAATAAGAGATAAAAACTTTTTTATTAACACTTTGAAGAAGTGATTTTCCGTCTTCTAACCTTCAACCGTTGGTGACAAATATCGGAAATTCAAGCCATTTGTAGGCATGCCAACCATTGGGAAATTTATCAGCCACTTTTTGTTAACAGAAATTTAAAAAAAAAATATATATTTTATCAAAATGGCTTCACGGGACATTCTGGAATTATTGCGTGAATTCAAGCTGTTTGCTTTTCACTACATACTGTCTTCAATGTATTGAAATATCTTTGAAAATAATGTGTGTGTAACCTTTAAAACATAAATAAAGTATTTTTTTATAAAAACTAGGGGAAGGTCCTAGTTTTACTAGGTCCTAGTTTTTTTTTAAACTAGGGAAACTAGGTCCGCCGAACGGCAGACCAGCCCCTATTGTACAAATTATACAATTGTTCATACTCATTGCTTAAATTGTAAAACTGTCATTTACATGTATTATGTAATTCTACTTTTTTTTTTCAATATTTTGTAAGCATAAAAAAATAAATTTCAAATCTTCATCTCCGCATGATTTGCAATACATCTTCACATTTAACTATTTTTGCACGCTTACGCAAAACTTCACCATAACTATAAAATAAATTTATTACAGCATCACGAAAAACTTTTTTTATATAGAGAGAGATTAAGGAAGGATTCACTCGCGCGAAGCAATAATCAAAGAACAAAAAAAAATATTCAGAAACAAATTTTTTATAATACATTAATCATAAGACTTTTTAAAAAAATTAAGGAACATTATCATTTATGTTCTAATAAATGTAATTGAAAATAATGGCTTTAGTCGAAAATCATGGATTTAATTCAATTATTTTCTAATTAAACTTAATTTTTCAAAGGTAAAAAACTCACATGTTAATAAATCCCTCACAGAAATTTTGCAAAAATCTAATGGGATTATAGATTTTTTTAAAATGCTATTTTTTGTTACATCGCTAAATATTTTATATATATATGGGGCCATTCATATTAACAAAAATACTCCATATTTAGAGACTAACGACGTATTTACCGTAAAATCAGGCGTATAACGCGCCCCTATACTTTCAAGATGCAATTTTTAGTTTTTAGGTATAATCGCAGTATAACGCTGACTTCACACTTTTTACGAAGAAACCTGAAATGCACGTGCGCAATGCTCTTATATTTTGAAATAATTTATTCGAGATATTATTCCAAGCTTTAGCAAAAAAATAGTGTATTTCTAGAACTACAACCCTTTAAGTTCTCAAGGAATGTTACTTCCTTAAAAGAGAAACAGTATATATATAAAGAAATCTATTTATATCTATCTATACTCATCTTTTTTTTCACAATTCCTACTATTACTCACTCTCTCCCTATATATTTAATTATTTATTTATATATCTTGTTTAAATTTTCAATCGTTAATAAAATACTTTCTATTCATCCATTCAAAATAGGAATTGACTTAAAAAGTTTTTTTTTTGTATTACTCGTTTTTATTTTTAAAGCTATCATTTCTATATTCGACGTATATCTCGCATCCGTAAATTTCGAGCTTATATTTTGAGTTAAAAGTGCAAGTTATACGCGGGATTTTACTGTAAATCAATTGCTCGTGTTTTAGTGCCTAAATTTGACATACAATTTGTTCATACTGATTAAAAATGTAACTTTACGTACAGTATAACAACTGTATAAGTGTGATGTAACTGTATAACAAATAAACATTTCATTTTTAGCATTAAAACTATATCAATTACCGAGAGTAAAGAAATTTTAAATTCCATTATAATTTTTCAAGCGAACGAATGGCTGATTGTTCTTAATTGTATTGGATGTATTCGGATTTGCTTATTTTTTCTTGAGATTAAATTTCGTTAACCACAGTCAGACAGAAAGTTTAAAGTCATAGTTTTAAAACCAGGTCAGATAATGAAATCGACACCTGAGATGACACCGCTTTCTCCACGCAACTTAGAGCTCCGACAAATTTAACGTGCATCAATAACTCTACAATACACGTTTTTAGTGAAAGCTAATATTTTTCAAAATTTCAATAGGAAATGCTAAAACAGCTGCATATGTCTTGACTTAATAATAGATTGTTTCACGCAATGTGCCCTCAAGTCTATATTTATATATATATATATATATATAAATCGATGTTTGAATATATAAAATCACTTCACTCCAACACCGTTCAACCGATCACTATGAAAATTGGCATGTATATGTATTTTTTGTGGAGAAAGATTTTGTAGTATCCTCTTTGTTGCAGCTCCCCACCTGGTGGCGCTACAGATTATCAACTTCTGCACCCTTCCATCAATCGCCAAGTTGCCAACGTGGTCGCCAAAAATGAGGCCAACTTGGCTCAATCACCAACATTTCGCTATGTTTCCATTGAATCCCCTTTATAATGCAAGGAACGGCGTTGCTTGGGAATATTATAATTTTAACATAAAATAAATACAACAGAAAATAATATAAACGTATTACACATCCAGACATAAATTATTAACACTATTTTAAGCTTTCATTACACAAAATTTATAACAATGTGTTACTTTTGCTGAGCATTGATTAACTTAGAAAAGTGTTTTCAAAAATCGACCCACACGAGAGTTACGGGGCGTAAAAATAAAAAAACTGTTTTTTATCAGCTATTAGACCTTTAGACATAAAATTTTAACAAATATGTTTTTGTTTTTTTGCTCAGCTGAGATAGGCAAGAAGCTTTTTTTTTGTTTAATTTGCAATTCACGTAAAATTAACTCATTAAAAACTTTTTTATCCTTCAATCTGTATTGTTTAACTTTTCTATTCACCCGTTCTTCGCACGGGTGAACCACACACACACAACTAGTAATTTAATTTCAAAAACTGTATCGTCCTCTTTGACAACAATGCTCGATTTAATTAAAGTGTTTGTATTTATGTATGCATAAATATACCACTTCTTTTTACATATTACAGTCGCAGGTAACCTTGTTTGTATTTATAGTAAAATAGATTTCGGCAATTTTGTTGTGATTCTTACCAATTTGGTTATCATGACGCGTATAGCCCATCATTATACATTGCTCAATATATTTATAGGTCCACATGAATGCTCTAAAATTCTTAAGTTAAAGTAAAAGTTTATTAAAAGGATTTCTATATTTGAAAAGATTCGTTGTTCTATGTGGAAAGGTGAGCAAAAAAGATTGGTTATGCACGAGCACGTGTGCTTTCAGTCAAATGCTTATTGCCCATTGCCTCATAAAACGTGCTATATGCTATAAATTCTAATTGGTCTTAGTCACAACTTTTACTGTATTTTTCAGTATATATATCTGAATTTTGATTGGTCATTTGGTTGGGGATGGTACCCATTTAGTTTACAATCTTAGTTAGAGCTCATTGTGAGTATGGAGCTCATGTGTCGATCAATTAACCAAGCTAGAACTTAGTTTTCGTTTAAGTTTTATTTTTTGGAAAAACTAGTAGCTCTTCTGGTAGAAAGTTTCAACCGACAGATTCTTGATTAAAGCAGCTACAAAAATTATTAAACAATCCAATGAGACACAAGTGAAATTCACTTCGAATATAATACCTAATTTTAATTCTTACCGAAAATTGAGAAAAAGAGCTAATTTTTGATAATTTAAAACTATTAAAAATTTATTGTGTGTAATATTTAGAGTCTTACTTCAGTGACATTTATAACCTTATATGAGTATAAACTGGTAAATGTCCCCTCATGGAGAAAAATACGGATTAGTGCTGAAGAAGGAGCGGCAAATTACAAAGAATGTAATTTTCACAACATAGTGAATAAATAAAAAATATTTTTAAAAAACGCATAAATAAGAATAATAAGAACTTTTTATAAAATTTAATCTACCTATTTTATTCTAATTTAGGTATAAACATTTATTTATTGCTTCGAAATCTAGATAATGCACAGCTTCGATTCTTTTTTAAAAGATTGGCACAGTAGCATAAAGATTATGGCCCCCTTTCCACTGCTTTGCATAGGGAAACGGCTTCTCACATTAATACTAGACAAGACGAGTAATTTGTGACGGATCTATACGCGTCCTTCCATCAACCCTCTTGGGAAATCTTTGGGCTATGAAAATCAACAACCCTTTTCTGAGAAGAAACCATGAAATACAGATCAAGTCTATTATATATAGTTCAGGTTTGCTTGCTAGGAGTTAGATAAAGTGGGATAAAAGTTGGAGAGATAGATAGAAGAAAGTTCGTAAGTCGGTGTGATAGAACAGAGATAAAAAGTTAGAGTTATAAAGAGATAGATAGTTATATAGAGGAAAATTGTTATTTAATTGAAGTTACCAAGAGATTGAAACTTTACGAAGTAGAAGATAAGAAGGTCATCTACAGTTCAGGTATTAGTCACATTTATAGCGCGTTTTTATATTTAAATTATTAAAGAGATTTAAGTGACGATTAGTCGCATAACTACAGTTTAAATCAAATATTGAGGTAGTAGATTGATTAATAAAAAGTGGATCACACAATTTATTAGAAGTATTCTCCAAACACTCAACTCTCGTCACTTAACCTCGCTCGCTACTTGGAAACATCTTATTTAATCTGATTAATTGATTTGTTTTTGAATTAATTAGTGTGCTGAACAAATAACTGGAAATTATCATGTCGAGTCGTCCTTCACTTCCACCCACACCTTTAGCAGGGTCACAGGGTAGACAGGGGGTGTTACAAGTTGAAATTGAACGAATTGATGAAAAAATTATGTTTCACATTGAGAGGAACAACTATTAGCACATAAAACTGCAGAAATTTTTTAAGAAATGTTTATTAAAAGATTAAAATGCACTGTGTATAATAATGAAAGCAATTACATTACTGTGTGTCCAGATTTCTTACAAATATTTGTGAGGAAAAAGAATAAAGGTCGTCAGACGCTTTTGTTTATGCTTTGGTCATTTAGTTAATTACATTCGCACTCACAATGAAAAAAGTATTTTTGCTATGCTAGCAAAAAATATCTTCTCAACATATATGTTGGTTAATAGTAACATTCCAGTTGAAATGAATCATATGCGAAGAAATCATTTATTTAATCTGAGAAGATTAAAGGCCAAAAAGAACATAGCTTGTTTTCTGGGAATTTTTTCGAATAAAACAATTACTCCTCTTGATACAGAGAATGATCCTTTCTTTCATGACTAATGAGAATGGTTATTTTCAAGAAGTATATATACGAGGAATTCCAGATCAAATTACATAAATCTACAGTGCCCTTAGGAAACGAATCAATATAACTGTTTCTGGAATAGAAGCATATCTTTGACAAATAAATCACGTGCGCATATTACAATAATGGATAAAGAAGAGAACTTTCAAATGATTTTAAAACTTTTAAACTTCACCAACATATCAGACCTGACGTCTTTTATATGTAGAAATAAATAAAGAGGATTTAAGTCGCATTTCATTAACAGATGATAATTTTAATGATTTTGTTTTGTAGGCATTTTAATTCATACGAATCAAGAATTTCGACAGTTGCAAATTGTAACTACGATGGCTATATAGAAATGTAATAAAAAAATAAAAGAATACAAACTCACCGTAATTTTATTTAAACAATCTGTATTTTGCATGTCTTACGTTTACGTCAAAAAGTGAGATTTTGACTTAGTTTATATTTTAACTAGCTGGTATACCCGTTCTTCGCATGGGTAAAATGAAAAATAAAACAATAGAGATTGAAGGTAAAAGAAAAAAAAAATATGTGTTAAATTTAAATAAATTGCAAATTTGAAAAAAGGGTTTTTTTTAGCATATTTATGCTCAAAAAAAGGAAATTTGCCAAATCTCAAATTTGTATGTCTAATAGTTGAAAAAAGAGATTTTTTTTCATATATAACTCAACCGTAACGCCCGTGTGGGTTAACTTTTGAAAAAAACCCCTTCTTATCAGATATCTGCTCAGCAAAAGTTATATATTTTCTAAATTTCAAATTAATAGGTGTTTAGTTATTCATAAGATTGATTTTTTCTTTAAAAAAAATCCTCGCAATTTTTCTAGGATGGCAATTTTTGCAAAACCCTACTCCATGAAAGAAACATGCCAGCTAAATTTCAAGTCTAGGTTTGATAGTTCGAAAATAGAAATCTCTTTTATCTATAATAACCCCTTGGGGTTCAATTTTCACAAAAGTCTCTTTTGTAGCGATTTTCTACTTCTTGGAAGGATACATATACCATCCAAATTTCAAATCTGCAGGTCTAATAAATCAAAAACGGGAATATTTATCTCTAACTCCCCATAACCCCTCTCAACCATCCTTAGGGGTCTATTTTTGAAAAACCTTTTTGGTAGCGGATCACTCCACGAAATGAACATGCCTGCCAAATTTCAAGTCTGTAGGTCTTATAGTTCAAAAATGGGATTATTCTTCTTTAACGGCACTTAGCCAATCGCAACCACCCTTAGTTGTCAATTTTCACAGAGCCATTAATCAGCGGATCTTCACTCCATGCAAGGAATATGCTTACCAAATTTCAAGTCTGTAGGTCTAATAGTCCCAAAACGGGAATATATTTATCTATAAAGCTCCTTAAGCCTTCACAACACCCCTTGGGGGATGTTCTTTTTTCAAAATTCCATTTGTAATAGATCCATGAAAGAGACATGTGTACTGAATTTCAAGTCTGTAGGCTTAATAGTTAAAAAAGGTGAATATTGATCCCATCGTTACAATGAGGCTCTCCCACAACCCTTTGGGGGTCGATTTTCGTAAAATCCGTTCTCAGAGGAAGTCTATTCTATAAAAGGAATTGGCCTATCAAATTTCAAATCTGTAGGTCTAATATTACAAAGCGAGAACGCCCCTTAGGGGTCGATTTTAGAAAAGGCCATTTTGTAGCGAATCTCTACTCTATGAAACAAATCTGCTTGTTAAATTTTAAGACTGTACGTCTAATAGCTTAGAATGGAAATAAGTATCTAAAGCACCCCATAATTCCCCGCAAAACCATTTGGATACCTATCGAAACCTAGTTTTACTAACTCGAAAACCTTCGCGGTCATGTGTCCAACCATTCTCCTAAGTTTCATCTCAATAACGGCTTAGGAATGCATAAAAGGAACACACACAAACATTCGTTTTTATATTTACATAGATTGCGTCTTTATCATCAACAAATCTCAGAAAATCAACTCATATAAAATAAATCAATATAATGTGACTGTCTAAAAATAACTTTTACTCAAAATTTAGCTTTTAATATTGTTCCGTGGTTGATAGTGTTTCAAAGCAGGAAAATACCAAGTAATTAACAAGCAGGTTCTTTCCCAGTAAATTGCAATTTTTCTGGAAGTAATCGAAGAAGGATTTCTTCTAACAGGAAACAATTAATACACAAGTATATAAACTTACAGCAGCACAGATTCAAAAATCCTTCAAATATTTAACACAGTGATATAAATCTATAATCATAATTTCGCATGAGGCAAACGAAACACACCATCGCTGTCAAATGTTTAACACCAACGGTTTTTTCCCTACATTATGCAGGCTGCGGAGAATCCTCTAGCAGCTTTTAAAATGATCTTGACAGATACTCATCCTAGACATTTTGAATTTTTCAAGATGCATTTAGTTTTATCGATAAATTTGGCGACAAATGACTACCAAGTTTGTCGCCAAGACCACTTATATTCATTTACTATGATTGAAAGAGAGTATTCTCTATTCTCTCTTTGCCTCTACAAACGATCTTTCCATCCACAAAACCCTTTCAGCAGAGAAGCGAATGAAGTCTGAAATTATATAATAGTATAATGAAATGTCCATATATATATATATATATATATATATATATATATATATAAGGAAAGAGCATTTTACATTTTTCTAACAATAAACTTTAAAAATATACTGGTTTTAAAAAGTGAGATGTATCATATTTGCTTCAAATTTTATTTTTATGTTTTACTTTTGTATATTTTGCATGTAATATTTTAAGGCATCATTTTTTAATAATAAAATGCCATAAAGTTAGCAATAAAACTCATTATCATATTTATGATAAGAAATAGAATTTGATTTTAAACGAACAGTTACGAAAGAAAAAAATAGTTTTCTTTTAAAAAGTTTAAATCATTTACGTTTTTTTTCTTTCGTTTCTTTTTCAGTGTTCCACAAATAAGCTCTTCATATGTCAAGAACATCTGATGGCTTGGAAAGCAGCATATCTCTACCATGTAAAAACAAAATAATAGTACAACATTGAAAAATCTCCAATGATACATACCTCAAATTATTTAATTAAAAACTCAAGTTTGTCAGAAATAAAACTAAATTAAAATTATTTCAAGGCAACTCAACTAAATACAACAATAACACATAAGATAACTTCAAAAATTATTTAATAGCATCCTGACATTTAAGATACATTTAGCAGGAAAATTGGAAGACTATTATTTAACTTCTGGTTTGTCATAATACTAAATTTATTCAGTAAATCTTTCAGCAATATATATGCATTAATGTATGGAATAACTAATGCAAATTATACCAGTAAATATGTTGCAGTTACACAGAAAGTGAATGTTTACTAATCCAAATTTTAAGGGTAAAACTATACGTTTTAAGTCAAATATAAAATTTCTTTTGTAATTTGATTAAAATATTCGAATGCAAATATATAGCCTGTAAAAATATTCTTGATTATATAACTCAATATAAAAGGGTAAAAAATGGAGTAAGTGGAAAACCGTTTCAATTTATGACACAAGAACCTTCTTTTTTAGAATTTCTTTATATATCATAGCTTTTCTAAATTGAATTTTTGGGAAAGAGAATTTTTTTACTTTTATCATCCAAGTTGGCTTTTAGAAAAGCTCACTGCTTTGTTAAATACTCAAAAAACAATCCCAGGAACAAATATGGTCGACCATGCAAGCTTAGTAGCATGGTTACATTCACGTGCATATTCGTTACAATCACACTTATTCTGACGACTTTGGCGTCTTCTTTCCTTCTCTTGAGTCTTCATTCCAACGAGTGGGAGTACATGAGCTACAAGGTTGAACAAGTTGAGGAAATTGCTCGAAGGAACAACGCCAGTCTTCAGTGGCTCGAAGGAGAAGTGGCAAGAATAGAATGCACTGATGTGCCTACCGAACAATACTCTGAAGTTACGAATAAAACCCAAGCAGTGGAAAGCAAGAATGCTGTTTTCTATCTCATTCCTGCTTATGGGGGAGTGAACAAATTGTGTACAGATATAAAAGGTAAGATAACATTTTTTGAATAAAAAAATAACATGATTTATATTCTGCCATGATTATGTATTTGAACCCCAGAAAACTAGCACTCAGCATTCCATTGCCTATCAAATTTGATTCAACAAATTAAAAAAGTTTCTGTAGACGTTAGGTGGCCGGGGTAGTCTAATGGTTATGGTCACGAACTCATGGCTGGTGTGTAGTGAGTTCGAATCCTCCTGGTACCACTTAAGACCTGCCTTGTAGAGGGGACTGGTGTTCTCTATAAATTTGTTGAGGCTCAAAGTCCTCACATTGACGTGGTGTGGTAGTTTGGTGAAGAGGGGCCAGTTGAGGTGGATTCCTCTTCACTTGACTGAGATTCAAAATTACGATGCCTATCCCCAACGGCTCTCGTGTAGCTTTATATTGCGGTGTTAGTTTAACTCTCACTTATTCTGCAAAAATCAGGACCGTTTTTTTAGAATTTGTTAAAGATTATGCACAGTACTGGTCGGGGTATTATATCCAAATTGGCTAGGCTTAGTCAGAGGAAACAAGTGTGTTTTCAGTGGATACCATCGCATGTAGGTGAGCCTGGAAACAAGGCAGCTGATGAGCTGGCTGGTGGAAGTTGTGATCTCCCTAACCCCAGTTCCTCTGCCTTGAACCATTGAAATTCCTTCCCTCCATAAAGCTAAAATGAATCTGATTTGGCGAAACCATCCCGCTCACCACTAGTATGCAGCTAAGAGAGAGAGAGTCCTGGTCTATCTCTACAGTGCAGAAGATCCAGGGCTCTTCAGACAGCCTTGGTGCGCTTTAGAAGCGGTCACTTGCATGGTATGACCTTTGTGCAGGGGGTAAAGCCTTTACTTGTCCCTGTATCTCCCTGCTTCTCCTGCTCTTCTTTACCTGGGACAGTTGTTTGAAGATCAAGATCTGGTTTGTGACATTCTTATGCGGAAAGGTCAAATGGACTTGGTGTAGGCTTTCTTGCTCCAAGGATATTTGAAACAGCAACTGGGCCGTTTTTAACCTCTCCGTCACCCTAGGCACTTAAGCTGTTACACCCATCCACACACTATTTTCAGAGAATCCCCCTCCTTCAGTTCTTACCTTGCCTTTTTTGGTTCCTGAAGAATTTTCAGTTTCCTTGGTTTTGTTCTCTGGAGAGTCTTTCCCTTATCCACCACCTATGTACCCTCCGTGTCGAAAATTGGCAACCGACATCCGTAAGGAAAGGATAATGACATGGTTTGGCTACTCTTGTTCATTTTTTACCTACCAGCATCACGGACCACCCACCCTTTTGTAAAATAGTACAGTAGATTAATGAGATCGTTTGCAATTACAGTATAGAGTATACATTATTATATTAACTTTTTTCAAATTGTTAATTATCATCTTTTTCATCGCTTTATTATCTTTTACTTTTCGACATCCTCGTTATTCAAGTCATTGTCATTGTACTTGTGGAGCAAAGGTTTTCTTCAAGCTTCATTGCAAAGTTCTTAATGACATAATTGTAATCAATTTCAATTGTAGTATCATTCTGAGTGCGTACAACATCAAACTGTTAAACTTTTCATTTTCTATAGTAGATCTCATTTAGTCTATTCACTTTAGGTCAGATAAGATTCTCTCTGCTGTATAGTTAGTCACGTGAAGAGTCAAGTTAATTCTCAGTGCGATTTCTAAATTTGGGAAGGTACTTTCCAGCTGTAGGTAGATTTTTGGCCTTGTTTTTTCCCCACTTTAATGTACATTTCAAACGTTGACACTCTTGCACTAACTGTTCTTCATCGTTGCCTTGGGGGTAGCTTCTGCTCTTTTTCACGAAGATTTCTGAATATCTAGAATCTTGTGTTGAGAGATTCGTAACGGTGGTACTTAGGCTGCAATTTTAATTTTTTCTCTTTCTTGGCATTCTACTTTTTGCGCCATAGGCACATGCCTAGCGTGCTTAAGCCTAAAAGTGGCCCCGCTGCAGATATTAGACTTTGTAATGTTTTTTTAATTCCATTTATATGTCCCTCATTTTGAATTCGTAGATGTAATTCTCCTCTTTTTTAAATAGAATTTTTACTTTCTTTTTTTAACTTACACTATTATGCTTATTTGTGTGAGAGTACTATAAAATACATTAAGTGGAGCACAAATAATAAATATTCTCAAAATTTCGATTTCCCCCCAATTTTTTAAAATAATTTTGAATTTCTCTTCAAATTTACAAACAACTAATCAAACTAGATATAATGATTTTGACAATCAGAAGGAAAATAACTTCAAATATAAACTTTAATTTTTATGTTTTTTTAAAAATATTTTAATTACATTTTAACAAATATAGTCGTTTAAATGTGGAGCAACATTTGCAACTGCAAAGTTCAGTTTTCAAATTCAAAAGGGCCGTTAAATGGGATCCTGTTTAATTTCTCACATAAGTTCGTTACAATACTCTGACGAGAAGGGAGAGACGAAATATATGAAGCCTTTTGAGGCTCATTATTAATAAATAGAATTTCGTCAATGCTTCTGATTTCTTTTGGTTTCATGCTCTCAAATATTTCATAAAGTAGCTTTCGAAGACAAATTTTTGTAGCGATTTGATTGATCGATTTTGATTTTTGTAGTAGATATGAAAGAAAACATATACGTATCAAAGCTTCCAGGTGAAGTTGATGGATTACATGAATTTCAATTTACAAAATAAATAAAAGTATCAATCGAACATTCCAACCTTTTCATGAAAGCATGCTCTGAAATGTAGACCTATTGCTTTATTTTTGTAATTATTTCTTTATATTTGTCTTCCTGTTCAATATTTGTCCGTTGTAGAGCGATGGACGTTAAAGATAAAACCAAATATGGTGAATTCGGGGTTAGTTCAATAAAGTCTCTACTTAATATAACATTTATTTATTTTGGTTAAGCTGACAGCAAATAACTTTAACAAAAATTAAGGACAAAGAACATGGATGGTTTTTTTTATAACAATCATATTTCTTCCTCATTTGGCTTGTCCTAAAGATTAGTAATCGCTATTTGGTGCTTCTGCTACTTGAGACAGTCAGTAAAAAATTATTTCGAGAAGAGCAGTTACAGCTTCTTTTTCCCATTCTAGTTCAGGAAAAAATATTCCTTGAAATCGATATCAAAGATAAGTTTATAAAACTCCCATTGCCTCGAATATTTTCTAACTTCTATAATTAGCACCTCTAATAACCATAAATTTATTTCCTTTCTTTACTTACCCTTATGTGTGATACTGCATATCTCCAGATGGAAAAAGAAAAATATTTTTGTTTTTACCGTTGAGGCTAGAAATTTATGTACAAGTGTATCTTCTGAACACTTCATGAATATTTATGAAATCATTTAAGTAAAGAGGAAACGTGTTTGCCTGCATTTATTTATTTCACCATTTTTATGAAAATGAGGAAAGCACGGAAGTTTATATGGCCTTGAAACACATATTTAAAAGATTTCGCTACAAAATAACAGAAATGGAAACTCAATGGCGTAAATTATTTCCAACAAGTTGAAGAAATATACTGAGATATACTTTAGTATCTTAACCCCTAGAACGGTCATATCTTTTTTGCCCAAAATGTTCCAAAAAAGGCACATTTATTATTATATATATTTAAGTATAATACTTAACAGAATGCGAATTTGAAGAATCTTATTAAAATATTCAATTTTAAAGTGTTTAGTATTTTTTATTTTATAATTGTCGAACACACAAAAAACACTAAATGTTTGCTTTCTATAAGTACACTCTTTATGCTTTGAAAAATGTTTCATGCATCCGAAAAGAATTTCTCTCGCACTTACAAAAAGATTTAATGTTCGTACCACTTTTTCAAACGGTTAAGGATTTTACGCGAGTGTGCAGCATATGTATACAACGCACACACAATTTGAAGCAAAGTCTAGCACTCATTCTTACTGTGCAATGGGGACAGAGATAATGTCGATTTTTTTGGATTATCTTTCCAGCTTCATTTCTTCTCAAGCAGCAAATTGCACCTTGCCTTGCCAATCCCTGTTCTTTATCAGATACTTTCAAGAATCTAAATTCTTGATTTCCCTGAAAAATTCCCAACTTCACCACAAAGAAAATCCCGGGTGAGAAGCATTTCAGTGCTATGGGCAAACTGCATCTCACTCTCTCTCTAGCACTAATAATCTCGCTATAAGAATTAAAAATATGTGCAAATACGGGCAAACCGGTTGTGGCTAGCTTTCGGTAGCCCGTACGGTGTATAAGCAAACCAGTTAAGGGGTTAAAAATGAATTAGTAGTAGAATAAAACTGTTGGCTGTTCTTTTTTGACATATTTTTATATCTTGAAATACGAGTCTGTGTTAAGAACTCATGAAACATAAAAAAACAAGCATTTAATTACAATATGGAATAAAAGTGAAAATAGTATTCCTTTATTGTTTTTCTTCATAATTTCCATGCATGTTAAAGCATTTGTTCCAAAGATGGATCAGTTTGAAAATCCTGGTCTCTTAGAACTCTGTCGGCTGCGAGATAAAAACCTTCGCACGACCCGTTTGAATTTGTCAAACTTCTTACCGCCGAGCTTTTTATGGGTCCAAGAAAATAAATGAATCTATTCAACTTCTTTTTCTTTTGCAAAAAGAAATCATATCGCAACTCATTTCTCCTCTACAATTGACAATATAACCTCACGAATGCCGTTCTATCGAAGATTGACGAATGGTATCAGTACAAGGAATCATGAGGTCATGCACTGTGCCCAGTTCCACATCCTTTAGTTCCCTTTCAAGAAAAAAAATATTTTTTTTCAAATCATTTTTCTACATAAAAATTGGCATGCACTTTCCTTATTGACATACCTTCGTATCATAAATCGTGAACTATTTTTCAATTCATACTATTAGCTTACTCTTTCCTTATATATACATATTTATTTATTTATATACATCTTGTTCATTATTTCAATCGTTAATAAAATACTTTCCATTTGTCCAATCAAGTTCAACTCAATTTTTTATACTTGTAATGGATGACACTTGCTGTTAATAGTTTTTACAAAAATTAATTCATTAATTACCTGTTAATTAATTAAATTAAGTTTCGGTTTTCGACGACAACTTAGATTCGTCTCCATTGTTGTAAAAATGTAACTGTTAAAACAATGACAAAAGTTGGCGTCGAAAACTAGTTTTTCAGTCAAACTAGCCAAACCGGGTGTGCATTGTTACAACAATGCAGACAAATCATGCTCTTTTTTCAAATCCTACTTTTTGCTCACTCTCTCGCTATATATATATATATGTATGTATATATATATATACATATATATATATATATGTATGTACATATATATATATGCATATATATATATATATATATATATATATATATATATATATATATATATATATATATATATATAGGGAGAGACATGGAGTTAAGCACGGAGAGGAAAATGCTAATTTCCGGAAGCCAATCAGAATTGAAGAGGATGCAATTCTCTGCAGAGGTAGATGGAAGTATGCAAATATGTTAGGTAACAGCCAATCGTGCTTTCATGTCAAGAAATATGCAAAAGGGCAGTCTTAAGGTATTTAAAACTTTCGTACAATTTGTTTTCAAGACATACGTGTTTCTATGACTTCCAGAAAACGAATGGAAGATTTTGTGTGCTGGCGTGCTGTGGGGCGCATTGAAGCAGGACAGTCGATCACAGATGTTGCTCTTTTCTTCTGCGTTCATCATTCTGTAATTTCACGTTTATGGGGACAATTCCAAACCACACGTACAGTTGTCCGAAGGCCCGTAGGTTGTCACCCAAGTGTTACAACCCCCGCGGAAGATCAATATATTGCTATTGTAGCCAAGCGGAATCGCAGAGCGACTTCCACACGTGTGATATCTATGGTTACAGCGTCCATTGGTAAGGCTATATCTGCAGCTACTGTACGCCGAAGATTACATATGAATGGACTGTATGCCCGGGTACCTCGAGTTTGTGTTCCTCTATCCGTCCAATCAAGAGGGGCACGATTAAAGTGGTGCCGGGAACATGGCAATTGAACTTTGTCTGACTGGGGCAATGTCATGTTTACTGATGAATTAAGATTTGCTCTGGAGCCAGATGACAAGCGTATAAGGATATGGCGTATACAAGGAACACGCAATCAGCCCCATAACATCACTGAACATCACGCATTGCGAGGCGGAAGCATTATGGTGTGGGCAGGGATTTCATTAGAATACCGCATCAGCCTGCACATCGTTAAACGGAGTTCTGAGACGGCAGTCCGGTATCGAGATGAAGTGCTAGAACCCATTGTGAGATTGTACGCTGCAGCAGTTGGCCCTACTTTTGTTTTAATGGACGATAATGCAAGTCCCCATAGAGCTGACATCGTCGATGACTACCTGGAGTGTGAAGGGATTGTGCGTATGGCGTGGCCTGCATATTCACCTGACCTTAATCCCATTGAAAATCTTTGGGATGCTCTCGGCCGTGCTGTATCTTCACGTTTCTTACCTCCAGCCTCTCTTATTGAGCTGGAAACTGCTCTACAAGAAGAATGGCGATTGCTTAATTCTGCGGTGGTTGACCATCCAATTGAAAGCATGGTCAGAAGGTATAAACTTTGCATACAGATGAGGGGGGGGGGATCACATACCCTATTAATGTCCTTTTTTTTCATTTTATGCTGTTTATTTTCACTTTATACATAATTCTGCTTATGTCTCCAGTATGACATTATCTGATAACTTACAAAAATTGAATATTGTTTTCATTTCTGTATATAATTATTGATTTTGCTTTATGTACAAATATATATGCTACTTTACTGCCAAATTTTATGTCAATCAAAGCAGTATTTGTTGATTTTTTTGCATTTTACATCTTCGTGCTTAACTTTTGGAAGTGAGTGTATATATGTAGTTCAAATTTTCAGTCGTTAGTAAAATACTTTCTATTAATCCATTCAAAGTAGGAATTGACTTTAAAATTTTTTTATGTTACTTGTTCAGTCAAAAACTCACCAAAAAAAAAAAAAAAGACTTATTTCGACTTTTTTTTTGTCTGTTTAATTATGCAGTTGTCTTTTTAATAATTATCAAATCTTTCAAAATACAATCATCTTTTCTTCGAGTAAAATTCATTTTATAGCATTCGATTTTTTAGGAGGGGAGGATTCTTTATGTTTTCAATAGAGATGATGGACATGGTCTCTTAACCATTTTATATTTTTATGAAAGGTCACAGATGTAAACTAAAAATTTATGATGCACTGAAATTCATTTTAGAGAGATTTTATATGAAATGTATTTTACTGAAACGTTAAACACTATGTTTAAAATACTTTATTTTAATATAATTTAGATTGATATAAATGTAGATTTTCTACAGGTTTTCTGAAACAAAATATTAGTTATGCGTTTTCGGTAGCCGAAGTGGTCTTATAAAGTTCGCATCCAGCAATGTTCCAGTCGATTCGCTTGTTCGATTCCTGATTTCATTGATTATCCACAGTGTAGCTGATGGGCACAAAAATTAAATGACTGTAAATATAAGAAAATGAGGCCTAGCGGCCGAGTCGCAGCGTTTTGCGCTTCCGCACCACAGGTCCGGGGTTCTATCCTCAGACTGGGCAAGGTGGACTCAGCCTTTCATCCCTTCAGGGGGTTGATAAATGAGTACCAAGCTTGATTGGAAACTTAACACTGGAGGTTTCGCGTCAGACTGATCACCTGATCGGAACAGCTGCTTATACACCTCAGAGTCCAAGGTTACGTATTCTGATGTAGTAGACCTTGGCCCTCACTGGCTGTGGCGCCACTGAATTAAGTTAAGTTAAATATAAACGTCACTTGATCGTGTTTCAACATTATGAGATCTGTCACTAAGAGCCATTGTGTTGCTTCGGAGGAGTGAGTGATTATTAACGTCACATTTAAAGCACCTGGAGGTTTATTGGCAACGGACCTCGAAATTTTAAACTGCGTGGCATCAAGACTCGAACCCGTGACTGGGAAACGATATTCACGAGTTCGTGACCATAACCGCTAGGCTTCCACGGCCACTGTGTTCCTTCGAAATGCGATGTAAATATACAGTTAATCACTCAACCAATTTCTGTTTCTTCTCACCGTTTAGTACAGGGATACTCAACCTTTTTTTCTGCGGCATACATATGTTAGCTATTTCACGCAGGCCGCAACATGGGGATTAATGGAGGGAGGGGGGAGAGAAATTCTTTAAGACCAAGATAACATAGAAAATTTAAAATGTGGAAATTGATCAAAATATTATTGTTCGTTTAATTAATATTTTTAAAGTTTTTTTATTTTTGTCACTGAATTTTTCTAAATTGAAAGCATTTAAGAATCCCTCTTTCACAATTTCTGCATTAGTAAATGGTTTCATATGATTACCAATGATATAGCAAAACTTCAAAGGGTGCCTTTGTTATCGCTGTGACATTATCACAGTCAAAACACTTTTTTGCTGTTGTAAAGATTATTCAAGAAAGTCTATTTATCATCCCTTGAAAGAGATTTTCGAAGTAAAGTGTCATTGAAGGATTCCTGTTTATTGGTATTTTTTAAATACACTTTCGTGATAAATCAAACAGTTACTGAACCATGCTTGTTTTTCACTACAAAATAGTCAATTTCCCAATCGTCTTGAAACAATCTATTTTCTTCGAATATTTTTCACTTGCAAGATATGAAAGATAATTAAAAATGAGTTCCACTCATAAAATGGTCGCTACTCCACTGTTGTCTATTATCACATATCAGAAAAAAATATCAATTTGCACCCATATGACATCGACAGCAAAAAACAACATTGATATATATATATATATATATATATATATATATATTTGGCTTTTTAACAAAGAATTTCTCACGAAATTTTCATAAATAAATGAATTTTTCAGAGCAATGGTCCATGATCGGGTCATTTAAAAAGACCTGGTGGGCGGTAGGTTGTGAGTATCTCTGTTCTAAAATCTCCTAATATTTCATTAACTTTTTAGGTTTGGAATTTTCGGTTAAGAGATTCCTAGAAATGTGACACGAAAATAGTTTTTTCTGGAAACAGTCACGATGAAAAACGAAAACGATTTATTAACGATCTTCTCTTTGCCCACATAAAACCAGCTACAGGCATTTCGAATCCTGCAATCACGTGGTCATTTAAGTGTTCTCGAAACGTTACGAAATTGCACTACCCGGACGAAGTAGGTGATAATCCAAATTACAACCACCTTTAATATCCTGAATAACTTGAAGTAAAAAAAAACCTATGAAAGTGCCATTCATCAATGAACATAAAAATCTCAAACCCCATTTCTTACAGTGAGTGCTTTATTGGCGAGTTGGTCAGCTAATTTTCCTAATGGGACTGTCTCGTGGAATGCGACAGCTGGAGGCCTCCATGGTAACCGGGATCCAAACACACTCAATTAAACAGTTTCTTGAGAACCAACAAATTAAAAAAAAGGTTTTAACTTTTGCAACATTTTTCTTTCTTTCATATTTTATTTTATGGTATTCATTCATTTATTTGATGAAGGGGCGGTTTCATGCGGGAAATTGAGCTCAAAAATTCAAGTTAATTTCTTGATTTCCTTTTTCCTCCTACTGGTAGTTTTATTAAAATTAAGAGCGGAACTCACGATCGAGAATTTGAAGTCTTTATGGAATAGAAGTAGGCTTTTACGAAAAAGAGTTCTATTATGTTGAAAATCGTATTTGAAGTTCATCCAATTTTAATGAAAGCACGCGGAATGGTTAAAATATGCGTTGTTTTATAAGATAATTTTTTCTTCATGTTTTGAATCATACACATTTTTAATTGATTTCTTTTTTTCGAGTTTTGAATTTGTTGATTTAGTTACAGAATTGACTCTTTTGAAAAATAGGTAGGTTAAGAATTAGCTGATATTTTGCACATGAGGATTTTGTGAGTTAAAGTTACCACAACACTCACTAAAGTTACCACAACACAAAAAAAGTTAAAGCTTCTGTTATTTCCTGAGAAAGTGTAAGTTACAGGCCACCATGGATCTGTTTTACCAACCGGTATCTTTCAGGCCAATATGATCAGAATTATCTCTGTTAATCAATAACCCAATAATTTTGAGGATAATTCATAATTAAACGGTATATCAAAAAATATTTTTCTTACGCCATTCTTCTTTTAACGTTGTCATATTTCAAGCTACTTAAGTAAGCAAATAATGTGTTGGATAGTTTGAGAAGAATATACATATATATATATGTTACCATTAAAGCTCGTAAGTCGTTAATGTGTGCAGATTAACTTGAGACCAAGGTAGCCAAGTGGTCAAGGTATCGGACTTCTGGCTGGCGTGTCATGAGTTCGAGCCCAGTATTACTAAAGACCTCCGTGTAGGGGAGCGATGCACGTTAAAGCTGTCGAGATCTCAAATGTCCTCCCGTGGTAGTTAGGAGTGGTGTGGTGGTTAGGAGAGGGGTGCCAGCTCACGTGTCGTCCACGTCACTTGACCAGGGTTCAAAATTACGAGGTCCGTCGCCTAAGGCCCTCGTGTAGCTGAACAGCGCGACGTTAATATTCTCTCCCTCACTGCAGATTAACTGATTTTCTCCGTTAAGGTATCCGACTACCCTAAAATTGTGAATTTTACCAAAAATTGACAAATTTTTTTTATGATTTTATTTTATAGGCCATCTTATTAGCTTTATAAAATTGCCAAGTTTATCATTTTCCGTTCACTAGAACAAAAACTAAAAGTGTTTTAGTAAAAGCAGAGGCCATTACTTTAAGCAAGATGTCACACTTTAAAACGCGTTTTACTCGAAATGTGATTTTTTGAAAATAATCAAACGTCAGCGATTGCTAAAAAAGTTTTAAAAATAATTAATTGAAATTTTTTGTGTAAGTTTTGTATAATAGTAGAAGTGTTTTAACCTTCAGATTTATCAATCACAGTTTTTTATTACAAAATTTACAGTCCCTTACGATAATATAATCACCGTTATTTTAATGAACTTCATATAGTAACTGAGATAAAGCGCTCTAGTTTTTGTAAAAAATAAAATATCTCTTATCCTGAAGGTCTTTCGACAATGAATAACGTAGCAGCACTTCAGAATTGAAAAATTGAAAATCTGTTCATAAATCTTTGGTACAGAATGGACCGCGTTATATGTTATTTTTTGTCAATTTTTATCCATTTTAGTTATAATAATTTATTTTTCTCTTCTTAATTTTAGCATATATTTCTTTAAATGTACAAAAAAATATCTAAAAACAACAACAACAAAAAAATCCACATATCTCCATTTAAAAAAAAAAATTTGTCGCAACCACTTGGATACCTTGAAGTGCGGAATCAAGAGTTTTCAACATTTTAAACTAGGGGATCTTCACATTAGGATATTCCGCATCGCTTAACTTCAAAAGTTTTTCTTATATCTCTTCTGTTAGGAATTTGGAATGTTGATTCATAACAGAAAATTTTTATCCTAAACATTTAGAAACAGAGTGGCATAGACAATAAATGTATTCGATAAAAAAAAAACCTCCTAGGATGAATTTATAAAAAATTTAATAACGTCGACTGTATCTTCTGAAAACGAATTAAATGTTGAAAGTTCCAATATTGCAATGTATAGCTGCACATACTGATAAAGCAATCGAAACCATTATAAAAGAAATTATAGTTCTCTAAAGTGCATGGCTGACTAAGACCCTACGCCATTGATCGCCGAATCCTAATAGTCGAAGAGCAAACCATTTGATTATTTGTGTTATATTTCTTCAATTGACTAATGATCGATTCTATCAACTAATTTACTTGATTGTATTAACTTGATTCTTCAGATATCAAAAAACAAATAAACAACATTTAATTTAAGAGTACAGAAACATTATTGTTGTTCCCCGAAAGATCTTATTTTCACTTTAACGAGAGCCTAATAGTAATGTGCAGATTAACTAGGTAGTTCGTAGATTACCTAGGTAAATTGAGAAATGAAACAATTTCCTCTCTTTAATGGATCCCCTTAGTTAATGTGCAGATTACCTAGCTAATCTATGGAATAATTGATTTCTGTACTTTAACGGTAACAAATGTATATTTAATAACTCTCCATTTAAATTTTCTACAATTTATAATAGAATTTAGAACCCTCCATGACTTAGCGCGATAATTAATTCCTTTAGATCACTTACCAAACGGGAAATACCATTTTAACCACAACTTTTATCTCTTCAAAAACTGCCACGTTAGCACATTTCAAAAAAGATGATGCAATATTACATCAGTCACTGATTCTGACATATGTTACTTCATTAAATAACGAAAATCACATGATTATCAAAGATTCGAAAGCCTACAGAATTGCTAATTCCATTGCCAGTAAGTCATGGGGTTGAGTTTCCCTTCGACAGAAAAAAAAACAGAGAGAAAAAATAGACTTGTTAGAAATATTTAGTAATTTGTTACAAGAGGCTTAACACTGTAAAAAAATTGAGAAATGGATTCGAAGTATTATCATACATATCATCATTAGTCAATCGCATAAATAATGTATAGCGTAAATAACTCCCCAAACATTAAATAAAATGAACACTCGCTTTTATATAAGAACGTGGGAAGTATCACTTGAGAAATCGACTCTCAAATGCTTCATTAATTTTGATAATTTCATGTTCTTTCTGGAATAAGAAAGAGATTCGGCCGGGTATCTGTGATTTGCAATATGACAATTTTTTATGATTTCATAGCCATCTATTAGCTTTATAAAAATACCAAGTTTATTATTTTCCGTTCATTAGAACACAAACTACAAGTGTCTTAGTAAAAGCAGATGTCATTACTTTAACCAAGATGTCACACTTTAAAACGCGTTTTACTCGAAATGTGTGTTTTTTTTTTTTTTTTTTTTGAAAATGCTCAAACGGGGCCAGCGAGTGCTTCAAAAGTTTTGAAAATAATAAACTGAAATTTTTTGTGTATGTTGTGTATAATAGTAAAAGTGTTTTAACCTTCTGATATATCAATCACTGTTTTATTACGAAATTTACAGTCTCTTATGTTAATATAATCACTATTTTTTTTAAGCAATTTCATATAATAACTCAGATAAAGTGCTCTAGTTTTTGTAAAAATTATAATGTCTCTTATCCTGAAGGTCATTTAAAAAATGAATAACATAGCAAAACATCAGAATTGAAAATTTGTTCATAAACTTTTGGTACAAAATGGGCCTCGTTTATGTTATTTTTTGAAATTTTTACCCATTTAGTAACAATAATTTCTAATTTTCTTCTTAATTTTAGCGTATTTTTCTTAAAATGTACTAAACAAATCTAAAGAAAAACAACAAAAAAATCCCCTATCCATTTTTTTTTTTAAAAAAAAGTTGTCACAAGTAGTCGGATACTTGAAGAACAATTAATGTTCGACTTCGACCAGCACGTCAAAGGATTTCTGGTTTTTCAAGTCGTAATCGCAAAGGACGTTTTGTGAATGTCTTGCACAGTAAGAAAACTGTTCCAGATGAAGCACGATTGACTACAGTTGGTAACCATATGCCAATTTTACAAAAAAAAAAAAAAAAAACGCTTCGATGTTGCCGTTTGTGCTATGAGAAATGTACAGTTTGTAGTGTCCCCCTATGTGTTAATACCTGTTTTCTGAAGTTTCTTAAAAAGTAATTTATGCATATATAACTTCTTATACTTTTGGATACAAAATATATCTAATGTATAATTCCTTTTGTAGGCTTTAGTATTGCAAATTATGTTTTAAAAATATCATGCAATGTGATATAAAAAGAGATAAGATGTCCTAACTTTGAATAGTTTTCAGTAGGTGGTGGGAAACATATTTCCAACAAAAAATCGTCTTAAAAATCAAATTAATTTTAGGTAATTAGGCCTGCCCTTTCTTCGTGTGCCAATTGGTTGAGCATTGAAGACCCTAATTAGTGGTGCGGTCTTCGTTCATTCTGACAACGTGAGCTGCCCATTTAATTCGTTGTATTTTGAGGAAGTTAACAATGTCAGATACTTTATGTGATTGATAGAGCTTTAAATTTGATCTTCTTTGCCATGATCCATTTTCCTGAATTCCTCCTAAAATAAATATTAAAATCTTCTTTTCGTACATACTTATCATGTTCTCATCTGTTCGAGACATGGACCAAGTTTCACATGCATAAGTTAATACTGATCTTAAAAGACTTTTATACAGTAGAACCTTTGTTTTTCTTTTGATTAAATCTGATTTTAAATTTTGATTACTTTCGTATTCTTTTAAGACATCTATTAGCCATAGTAATTCTCTTTTGGATTTCAGGAGTGCCAATCGCTTCTATTGTTAATTTCCGAACCTAAGTAAGTGAAACTGTCAACAACTTCAAAATTATACTCTTCAATTTTAAAGTGGGAATTATTAAAACATGATTTAGTGCAAGGCATGTCTATAGGTCTTATTCTCATTGATTTTCAGTCCCATCCTCTGAGGGCCTCTTCCTCTAAAGATAAGAAAGCCTGTCTTAGTGCGGTGGGTGTTCGAGTGATAATATCAATGCCATCAGCAAAAGTCAACAATTGTATCGATTTATAAAGGATTAAATCTAAATCAAATTATTATTTTTTAATAGTTTTCAATATTTTAACATATTTTATATGGGACATTATCCCTTTTTATGAATGACGAAGAACTTATTTTTCAAACCATTTTTAAAAATTCAGAATATACATAACAAAGATCAATCAGTTTTTCGTCATATTATCTGTTTATGTGGATGTAATTTTATTTATTTATACAAAGAAAGTGTACTACTAGTAATTCACTACGATACATGTAACATAAAATAGTGACAATTATCGATATAAATGACCAAGGGAATCTCAATGGATTGATATTGAGAATAATCGACAAAAAGTAACATGAGAAAATTGTATTTTGCTCTTTAATTTGAAACAATTTGTGATCTGTTCTTTTTGAAAAATTAATCTGTAATAGATAATTGTATGTGCACTAAAGAGAAATCGTCTTTTCACTGAAATATAGATTGAAACTCCTCAATAAGTAATACATCACACTTTAAGTTCGAAAAAAATCACGAGAAGATGAATAAATCTCTAATCGATACGAAGATTTATTGTGCCAGCTGTCAAAATTTTTAAACTACCAAAATACTTAACTGCTCCCAGAGAATATAAGCCATTTTTCTGATTCTTATCATGCTCAATTCCCTACTAGGATACCATTTTGTTTTAATAAGTGATTAAGCTCAACGCTTTTGTTCGTGGGTAATTCGTGCATATTATGAAGAAACAAACATCTCGCGTGTTCACAAGGACAAACGTAAACGTGAATCAATAAATATTGCAGCTGATTTCATTCCCTTCGCAGCACCTTCAAGTCTGGCATTTTATATTCTTTTTACATATATTCAGCCTACAATTTTTTTTATTTCTACGTCTCCTGCTCTATATTACTATTAAAACAGAAGTAGTAGAAAAGTAAATAAATTTGATTCTTTGCAAAAAATGTGATTTATTGAAGAAATTTAAATTATATATATTTTTTTAAAGTCGTATTTTCTGTTTAGTATAAGCTTTGTAAATATTAAGTTATAAAATATAGTAACAGATGACTATTCATCTAAGGGTGCATTTATATGACGCAGTTTTTGATATAAAGTGGCTTATATATATAAATTTTGGTATTTTGTTTCAATATATTATCAGCTTTACTATATCCTTTCGTATCAATCATTTGTAACTCATGAGTAAAACTGTTTACGATTCAGATACCTGTCTTCCCCCAGCCATATTAATTCGCATGCGTAATATTATTCCAATAGAACTCTTTAAATACTTCTTCAAATATAAAATGATGTATTTATTGAAATCCCATAAAATGCAATTCGAAAGGAAAGGATAAGAAAAGTTCCTATCTGTTTATTTTTACTCCTTAAATTTCCAAAGGTATTTTTATGTACATTTTGAGGGTTCGTGTGCAAGGTTTGTAGATCTTAAAGGTATTTAAAAGTAGCAAATAAACTAACTTATTTCATTCTTTCGAAACCATCTTATAGCTTTTTGATAAATACAATAATTTAAATTCATAAAGGAATATGGAAATTTCTTGAACTAACAACACGCATACGTATTCAAAATAGTTGATAGATAAAAGCGCCTTAATACATATTATATGCATAGGATGATTCTCTAAAGTACTGGACATGCCTAAAAATATCTACTATTTTTGTTGTTCTTGCCAATGCCACTTGATCGGCAGCGCCAGATCGAGGCTCGCGAAATTCATTAGGGCAAAGGGCTAGATTGTACACCCATCGTTATCAGTAGCTTTCAGCACCATACAGGTGACATTATGATTTGGCTCGGTACCACCCCAATTTTGAGAGAGAACACCGGAGGGTAAGAGGCCTCCCGTCTCTCTCTCTTCCCTTTTCACCAACCTCATGATAGGACTTGCTTCTTCCCATGCCGCGAGAAATATCGGATGCCATGGATGTTTGTAAATATACATTTACAAACATCCATGCCTTCTCCGGGATTCGAATCCTGACCGTACGGCACAGCAGTCATCGTCACCAACCACTATACCGGATAGGCGGCAAATATTTGTGCGTGGCTTGGTAACTGAGTGGTCATGGTCGCAATCTCGTAACCAGCGATATACAGACGTGGGTTCGGATGCTGGTGCCAACAAAGACTCGTCATATCAATAACACATTAATTTCGTTGTGGTTCAAAGTCCTCATGTTGGTGTGGTGTGGAAATTTTGACAGGAAAGTGGCAGGTCAGGCGTCCTCCTCATCACATGACCAAGGTTGAAATGTACGAGCCAATAAACAATGAGCAAAATAAATTCGATTTGATTTTAAATTACTCTGAAGCAACACGAGGACTATTGTCAGTGGACTTCTTAATTTTCAATTACTGTCAAGTGACTTGGATGGCACCTCTGGCACTCCTCTCTCCAGATTTCCACACCGTGCCAACGGGAGGACTTTGAACCTCGACAGACCTAACGAGCATCAGCCCCTGAACACGGCAGGTCTTCAGTGGCATTAAAATTCGAAACCATGACTCGACAACGTTAGTCACAAGTTTGCGACCATGACCACTCAGCTACTGCTTTAACTCATGAACTTCAAAGTGTGACGTAAATATAGAATCCATCAACCGTTATTCTATTCCTTCTCTCTCTCTATTATATATATATAGTTTTACTCTCTCCTATATATATTTCAAAATTATATATCTTGTTCACATTTTCAATCATTAAAAATACTTTCTATTCATCCATTCAAGTTCAAATACATTTTTTAAAACTTTTAGTGTAGACATGATGTTAATACAGTTTTTTTAAAATATTAATTCATTAATTTTTTAATTAATGAATAAATAGTAATAAACAAAAATAATAATCCAACAGGATAAGGAAAATCGTTCGTTGTGTTCCTGTCGTGCAATGGATAGCACGTTGGACTTCTAATTCGAAGGTCGTGTGTTCGAATCTCACCTGGGATGGCGTAATTTCTGCGAATGTGATTTTTTTCTAATATTTTATTGGAATAATAAAATTCAATTAATGAATAAATATTAACAAACAAAAAAAAAAGTAGTTCAGCACGATATACAAAGGAAAATTAAAAATTGCAAGGATTGCTTTCTATTTTGTCACTTAATATTGTGATTCTGTCATATGTATATACATATTTATATTAATTGTAACTATTTAATAAAAAGTGACTAAAATAAAATTTTCTTTGTTGACCTAAGTAGAGGAATTGATTTAATTTTTTTATATCATTTATCTATATATTATAGGGGACAACAATCGCAGTAATCAATATTTTTTATTGTTTAATTTTTTCTGGTATTACATTTATTTTTGCTTAATAAAATTGGATTCAAAGTTTTCAAGTTTTCATGCATTGTAACAACCTTATCGAGGTTGTTGGTGTTTGGAGATTCGAGTAAAGATCAGCCATAACGAATTTCAAATTCAGATTTATTATCCCACTTACTTAAAACAAAAAACTAAAAGTAAGAAATGCACTACGCAACTAACTAGAAGAGCAATCACAACGGCTTAAGGGTACTTAACATATGAGTATAATCTATTTCAGTCACTCTTGGATCACTCGGGTCTCCTACGCTAGACTCTACGGTAAATCTCTTACTTGTACGACTTATAAGGTCGTAATTCCTTATTACTTATTCTCCAACCATCAATAATTGAACGTCCAGCGACTATCCGACGAGTAGCTTTCGACTCTCTTTCCGTACCTAAATGTCCATTCTTAAATATAACAACTCATTTGCATAAATCAAGTCTCCTTCTTTGGGAGAAAGTTTTCTATAGAACAACTGTTAAAAAGAAATACATTTTTACCCCAAGAGGATTAGTTTAAGGTTCGCGGACTGACCCGTTACAATATTAAAAACCAAAAGACTATATTTATATTAAATATTCATTCCTTTTTTACATTATATCAGTATTTGCTAAGAAACTTGAATCCCAAAAAAGACTAAGAATTTTAAATTATAAATTAATTTATTATCATCGCGATAAATATAGTTCTTAAAAATACTTTCTCTTAGAATAAATACATTTGAAGAAGTGCTTATTTTTACACACTATTATCATTAATGAATAAGTTTTTTTTAAGAAGGAAAGAAATACCACATTATAATGGTCTTTGATATGTGATAGCCAGGACATTTTGAAATTACCCTACATTTTCTATAAAACCTGGACAGCATATCACGCGATTTCTGGAACTTGTGATATAGATATTTTTACAATCTAATTTCCGTATTAATGATGGACTACCTGTATAAGTTATCGTTTTTGCTTGGCATCAAATTTAATAAAGCTCATTAGTTGTCTTAAAAATTAAATTGCCTTTTGAGATTGATGTAGGCTAAAAAAATCTATGACAAAAACGATTAAAAATATCTCTCTATATAAAAAAGGGTTTCATGATGAAATTTATTTATCTCTCCTTAATAGTTTGGAAATCGGCTCTGTTACGACAAATACCGCGCTCATTAATCTCGGAAAAAGAGCAAAAAATAAATCCCACCAACCAGTGGCCGATTCTGCTCTTTATCCTAATTTTTCAAATTAATTTTTCACTAACGATTTTAAGTTTTAAAAAGTACTTTAATTTTGTTACAAGTTTCAATTTTTAAAGATTCTTAAATGCTTTTTTTGTGATTTTCCTCCTTTTTTCTCTATCTTAAATCTTGCGCTCTTGCATTCTGTCTTTCGCGCACCATTCCAACACAGATTTCAGGCCGCGGGTAGCCTAATGATTAAGGTATTGTATCGTGGATGGCATGTCATGAGTTCGAGCCCAGTACCACTGAAGACCCGCCGTGTAGGGGAGCGATGCACGTTAAATCTGTCGAGAGCTCAAACGTCCTCCCTTTGGTGTGGTGTGGTAGTTAGAAGAGGAGGTGGCAGCTCAGGTGTCGTTTTCGTCACTTGACTATAGTTCAAAATTACGAGGTCCGTCGCCAAAAGCCCTCGTGTAGCTGAACCATGCGATGTTAATATTCCCTCACTCACCCAACTCAGATTTCTTTCCTAGCACAGGAAAAATGTTCGAGAACAATGATAAAAAGACAGCAAGTCCTGTTCAATATTATGGTTACAAAATGGCAATAAGGCTCAATTTTCAGTACAAATTAAAATGTGGAGGTGAAATAGATCCCCCCCCCTGATTACAATGTATTATAAACAAGTAAAATATAAAAAAAAAATTAAGTTAATTCTTACTTAAGTCAACAAAGAAACATTTTATTTTAGCTACTTTTTATTAAATAGTTACGATTAATATAAATACACTGGTGTACAAAAGTTAAGCATAATTGATAAGTATGTGAATAAAGAAGGAACTGTAAATCAGAATGGCGGGCTATAAAATAAGGAAGCAAATCAAAAGAATGATAATAATTAATTTTATTATCCAAAGTAGCAGTTTGAAAGAAAACTGAGCGTAGCAAGGATTCACACTTTAAAGAAAAAATGAAAGAAAACATTAAATAAAATACTGATGCTGCAGTTTAATAAGGCTTGTGGTCACGTCTGCCAGCCAGGCACGCTGCACAGCGATTTACCATACTTGCTATGAGATGATGAATGAGTTGTGGGCTCAAACGGTTCCAAGCTTCTTGGAGAGCTCTCTTCAGTTCTGTAACGGAGCTTGGTGGGTGCGAAAGGGCTGCAATTTGTCTCTCGAGCATATCCCAATTCCATACATGCTCGATAGGATTTAAATCAGGGGAGTTCGCAGGCCACGACATGCGCTGGATGTTTTCCGTTTCTAGGAAATCATCAATCAGCACCGCTCGGTGACATGGCACATTATCATCCATGTATATGAAGTCAGGACCGACAGCACCTCGAAACAAGCGACATAAGGCTCAAGAACTTCGTCTCTGTATCTTTGAGCAGTCACAGACCCCGTGTCAAAGAAATGGAGGTCTGTGCGGCAGTCCATCATGATGCCTGCCCATACCATTGCTCCCTTTGATGGAAAATGATGTCTTTCCATTATGTTTCTTGATTCAAAACGTGTTCCACGTTCTCTCCATTACGTTACCCACCGAGAATCACTACTCAGACTAAACCGGGACTCTTCACTGAACCTCACATTGGCCCACTCTCCCACACTCCAATGTTGATGTTTCAAACTCCAGTTAAAACGAGCGCGTTTATGCGCAGACGTGAGGGGAATGCAAACTGCTGGTCTTCTGGCATACAGGCCAGCATTATTGAGTCTCCTGTAAACAGTTGGTCTCGAAATTCGTATTCCTGTGGCGACTGTGAGCGCCGAACCCAGTGCTCTGGCAATACTGCCCCTCTGACGTCGCGCACTTATTACTAGATATCGGTCTTGGCGAGGGGTTGTGACTCTTGGTCGACCTGATACTGGTTGTCGGGTAACATCTCCCGTTTTTTGAAACCTCTGCCACAGTCTTGAGATCACAAACTGGCCCACATTCAGAATTCGAAACACTTCGGTTTGTGATCGTGAGGATTCCAGCATTCCAACGATTCTTCTTTTCGTAAACATGTCCAATTGGCGTCTTTGTGCCATCATTCACCTTGTTTGATGGTTAACAACGTTCCTTCGCACAGCAGTTGCACGAAACTTGTCTGAACTGCCTATACTGCGTGAATCGGTTTCTCCGCGTTCCGACATGCGCCGGTGTTTCGCGCAGGACACAGTCGACTGAAAAGTTTTGCATAAACCCAATGTTTCATCTTCACCCAATTAATATCCGCAAGAAGTTTGGAATAATTTTGAATATTTACTCCATATTTTTCGCATTTTACGCGATTTATGCTTAACTTTTGGACAACAGTGTATGTATATACATATGACAGAATCACAATATTAAACGACAAAATAAAAAGCGATTTTCCTTTCCATATATGGTGTTGGACCATTTTTTGTTTTTGTTGCTATTTATTTCTTAACTAAATTTAATTATTCTGATAAAATAATATAGTAAAAAATAAGTCACATTCTCAGAAATTAGGCCATTTCAAGTGGGATTCGAAACCACAACCTTAGGATTAAAAGTTCAGCGCGCTATCCATTGAGCTACAGAGACACAACGATCAATTTTCCTTTCTATATATGCTGTTAGATTATTATTTTTGTTTGTTACTATTTATTGATTTTTTAATTTAATTAATGAATTAATATTTGAAAAAACTGTATTAACATCAAGTGTTATCCAATACAAGTTTAAACAAATGTATTTCAACTTGAAAGGATGAATAGAAAGTATTTTATAAACGGTTGAAAATTTGAACAAGATATATAAATAAATAAAACACTGACGAAATAAATTAAGAGTATTTGCAAATTTTATCGAATTACATGAAAAGAACTGAATTGAATGAAAAACCACTGCTTCTAGATAAAAATTCAATTCTTGTAGGGCAAATACTTAAGCGCACAAGTGTGTGAGCTCGGAGCCAGCAGAAAAACAGGCTGTGTAAGCATGTGTAAGGTAAGACGTATTTCGTTCGCCAGCACACAACGGCGAATTTCTTGGTGTTATTTTGAAACAATAGGTTCAGTTCATATTGTAACAGTAAAAATGAGTAACCACCAACGTTTAGATGATGGAATGCAGTGGCGAATTCTAGGGAGGCTAGTAGCAGGTCAATGTCAAGTCCAGATTTGAAGTGAGTTCAGTTTAACTCCCAGCGTTGTATGTAACTTATGGAAACAGTTGCAGGATACTGGATCCATCGAGAGAAAGCCAGGGATAGGTCACCACGACGAGACCTAAGAGCCACGACGGCCAGAGAAGATCCCCAATTGTCAATTTTTGCGAGGCGTAACAGAGAGGCTACAGCTTCTCAGCTCTCTCGTTACTTATATGCAGCCACAGGAACCAGTGTATCAAGAGTGACTGTTTCAAAAAGACTTCATGATGAGGGTTGTTTGCCAGAAGACCTGCTGTTTGAGTCCCGCTCACGTCTACGAACAGGGGAGTCCGTTTAGCATGGTGCAGGCAGCATAGAGATTAGAGTATCGATCAATTGGAGACCTTTCCCACTGATGAGTCCCACTTCAGCCTAAACACGATTCTCACCGTAGGTTCATATGAAAAGAACCAGGGACCCGCTACCTATCCTCCAATGTCCACGAAATCTACAATTATGGTGGAGGTGGTTCAATGGTCTTGGCAGACATCATATTGGATGGCCGTACACCTCTCCATGTATTAGAAAAAGGCTCTGTGACTTGTGTGAGGTATAGGATGAGGTCTTGGAGACCTATGTGGCTCCTATTTTATATTAATAGACGATAACGCAAAGCCACATGGAGCTCTTCTGGTGTACGAATTTCTAGAGAGTGAGGATATTCGCCGTAGGAATAGGCGAGCAAAGTATCCAGACTTAAACCCTATAGAGAATATCTGGGACTCTCTGGGGAGGGCAATTACAACTCATAATCTCCCCCCCCCCGAGAGCCATCCAGGAAATGAACACAGATTTGCTGAACAAGAGGGACCAATTGTCACAAGTATGTACATATGAAATTTCATTAAAATCGGTCCAGTAGTTCTAGAGATAATCGATCAAGTCTGGAAATTCTTTTAATTTCTTAAACTAGGTATATATGTATATATATATAGAGGGAGAGTGTGAACTAATAGTAAGAATTAGAAAAATAGAACTAAATACCATGAAAATTACAGTTTTACAATTTGAGCAATGAGTATGAACAGTTGTATAATTTGTACAATAAGGATTGGTCCACCGTTAGGTGAACAGGAGTTACACCCCCCCCCCTTCTCTGTAGTTCAGATAAAAATAGAATACAAAAATGTATTAAATTGGAAATAGATATGAAAATCCTTCAAATCTTTAAAATAAACTGAAGTTGTGACAAAAAAGAATAACGTATAAATCTAGGGAGGGGGGGGTAAATAGCAGCCCTCGTGCCACATCAGCATCTCCTAGTGTTGACCACATGCAGCCCTCCAAGACAGTGAGAAAATCAAATAGAAAATGTTCTCTACATTTGGGTCAACATTTGTGAGAAATTGATAAGAGTAAATATAGATACAAAAAAAAGCTGGTTGATATGAACTTGTAGGCTGTGATGAGAAAATCAGGGGCGGAGCTTCCACCGTATCAATGATATGGGCACCCCCAAGCAACAGGGGCCCCAACAAGTGTAACTACAGTCACACTAACAGGGCTCCCATATCTAAAAAAGGTCCCTGAAAGAATTTTGATACAGGCCCCCCTGAAAGGCCAGGGCTAACTACGCTAGTGATGGGAATTTCAGGAAGTTATCTCACTCATGATTAAAAAAAACTGTTCAAGATTGAGATAGGGTACATTTGTCTCATTAAACTGATTATAAAATGAAGTTGCAGCTATAGGGGATATGAAATTATCCCAATAAACAAAATAAAACCGACATTACTTTACTTAGCTTATATTTATTGATTTTTATGGTACAGTTTATGAAGTGCAAAGTTAACTAGTGAATACAATTTTAAAAAGATGCGGTCATCCGATATCCTCCGCTTCCTTAATGTGCAATGCCGATTTAAGCTCACTTTGGGCCCTGGGTGCAAAAGATCTACGGGCCCCTTGACACTGGAGGATCTAAATTTATAATCAGAAAATCTGCTTAAGTCCAGCTTATCCGGACCCTTCCGAGCTCCGGGCCCCTAGGCACCTGCCCCAAGCACCCAATGGATAAATCAGCACTGCCAATGTGGCCCTCGAGTCAAAACAATTTTCCACCTCTGACATAAACTATTTTTAATGTGTGGCTATGTTAACGATTCAAATGTGCAATGATATTAAAAATCTTTCAAAGCAATTTTTCAGAAATATGAAAAATTCATAAAAATTTTTCCTGTCCTATTTTTATATTTTTGGAATAAAATATTTCACAATTTTGAAAAAATTTCTTTATTTTGAAACAGCACGAGAGCACCTGATTTTCGTTGCTACTTCTGAATACAGTATTTTTCAATTCCACAATTCCAACTATTAGTTCACACTCTCTATATATTTATATATTTATCTTGTTCAAATTTTCAATCGTTAATAAAAGGCATTTTAAAGCACTCAATTGAGCTGAAATTTTTTATATACACGATAATTTTTGATGACAATACAGTAATTTAATTATAATTAATAAAAATTAATTGATTAAAACTAATTATTCAAAGAATTATAAATACAGCCACGTTGGCATCAGTTTTGGCGACATAGCGACCATTTTGGCGACTTGTGTCAAAACTTGAAAAAGTTTTTTCTCAAATTTTAAAGCGCTCATTTGAGTTGAAATTTCTATACGGTATTGTATTGGGTAAGAATACGATAATTTAATTATAATTAATTAAAACTAATTGACAGAAACTAATTATTTGAAGAATTACAGATGCAGCCACGTTGGCTTCATTTTTAGCGACTTGGGTCAAACTTCTAAACGATTTTTTTCTCACGAATCAAAGCATTCAGTTGAACTGAAATTTTATATACACGATTTTTTTTTTGAATGATAATACGAAACTTTAATGATAATTAATAAAATTAATTGCTATTTAGTGTTGTGATTCTGTCACATAAGTATATACATATTTATATTAATTTTAACTATTTAATAAAAAGTAACTAAAATAATTTTTTTTTGTTGATCTAAGTAGGAATTGACTTAAATTTTTTTATATTGTTATTATTAAGTTCCAGTTTTATCAAAATTCAAAAGTTACGATGATACTGTGATTACTATAAAACAAAAAGGTAAACTGCATTTAGAACCACTGTTATGAATCAAACCATAAAAAAAGAAACAATATAAAGGAAATTGCTAAACCTTTGACAAGAACGAATTTCAATATTCGTTTTAAATCTAACAATTGTGTAGTATAATAGAATTTATTGAAATTCTATAATTTTAATACGTTTTATAGGTATTGGCCCCAGACATGTTTTAAAAAAGTACTACAGGAGTTTTACACTTTTTTAAAAAGTTCTATTATTGAATTTTCTATATTTTCTTCACTTTGAAGGAAGTAAAAAGTTAGATCAATGCATAGAGACACAGATTAGTTTTTGAACTTTCTTCATGAAGGAAATGTCATAATTATACATTTAAACTATCGCTTTTTCAAATATATTTACGTACTGAAAAAAAATTGCCTCTATTTATAGTTTTCTAAGATGTTTTAATAAAAAGATCAATCATTGCAGAATTATTAAAAAAAACCTCAAGAATCTTTTAGCATTATATTTTTTACTTAAAAACCAACTACGAAAACGTCATACGTTTAATTTTCAGATAAACTGGGTCACGAATTTTTGCATTGATGGTCATCAATATTGCATTTATTTCATTAAAATTACGATTTATTTGACTGCAAATTGCTCATCTAATTTTTCATTAACTGCTACAGCAATATTGTTAAAATTATTAACAATATCGATTTTCTTATTACAACTTTTAGTCATATTGCATACAGTAATCATTAAATTTCACTATATCCTACAGATTTTTCCCCAAAGCAAAAAGTAATGGAATATAATTTATTCTAATTAAATTATGAAATTTGAATTCTCCTTTATTCAGTTAATACTGTCGGGGCAATTTTAATATGGACAAAGCGTGTCGTGGCCCTTTAGTCACTAAAATTATAAAGTGTGAATTAATTTTAATGTAGACAAAGCATGTCGTGACCCTTTAGTCACTTGCAATTTCAGATTTACAGAATTAACAGGAATTTTAATAAAATCGACACCATTATTTGACTTTCAAATTACTATCAAAAGATTGAACGATGAGAGCGCATTCAGCTTAACTCTAAACTAAATATGAAAAATAATTTTTAAAGTACTTAACTTTGATTATTAATTCCGCTTCACTGATCTTTTTCTGTAGAGATCTCAGCTCACCTTACTGAAACTCTGAAAATTTCTATTCTATAACTCTTAAATTCCGTATCAGTCTTACGACCTCCGCAACCTCTCTCTCTTCACTTGACATTACATAGCTACTCGAATTGGCCTCAATCATGGTTCCACCACGGAGAGCAATTTTATAATCATGCTATGTTAAGAGGTTTCCCAAGAGAATTAGTAGGAATCGCTGATTGTGTGTGTGTGTGTGGACCCTTACGAGCATAAATAAATGAAGAGTGGACACAGTATTTAGATAAATTCAACAATTAATGCTTATTTATATAACTTGCATATCCATGTGCAATTAAAACTAAAATATATCCTATGGTACATAATTTTTTTTAAAAATCTTTGACAGACAAAACCGCCATACATTCTAGACTAGTTCAAAATCGACTCCTCACCCCAATCCAAAAGTTACGATCAAGGCCATGACCTTGGAGAGAGAGCTGATTGAATCGACTCCCATAGAAATGAAATGTACTGTACAAAGAAATTAATTTACGTAGTACGATCCAAAAATTCGGGGCCTGTGGCCATTGCTGACGACAAAAGCAAGTACCTAAAGTTAATCACTTGAAATGGATTCTCCCACCCCTCCCCTACCTGGCTAAGTTGGTTTAGTCCATGTCATGTGACCAAACCACACGCGCAACTGTTATCTTCCGAAGCTAGTTAGCTTTGCTCCACGATGTAAAAAAAGCAGTCTTTTCTCATGCAGCATTGAACATTAAATTCTGTTAGTGATTTGGTAAAACACTAATGGAGACATTGGAAATGCTAAGTAAGGTGTATGGTAAATCTACCATGGCGAGATCCAAGGTTTACGAAGAGCATCGGTGTTTTAAGGAGGGCCGTGAATCCATCGAAGACAATGAACGCGTTACACGACCTTCGACTCCACGGAGTGCCTAAAATGTTGCGTTTGTGTCTGAATGTGTTCGAAAAGATCATCTCCAAACACTTACAGAAATCTCAGAGGCTACAAACTTCTTAAAGACGTCGTTTCAGGAAACCCATTCGTCTTAAGCGGCTTCAGTTCTGTTGGAATGACGACTGCATGAAAACGCACCAGCCCATCGATCCCGATTGGTAAAAGAGTTCCTCGTCAAGCTCGCACTATCGTGCTTCCATAACTCCCATTTACCTGACTTAGTCCCTTATGACTTTTACTTGTTTCCATCAAAGTAAAAACACTTACAGGGACGCCGTTTTGTGTCATCAGATGAAGTGAAAGCAGCATCGCAGGAGGCCTTAGGGGAGGTTCGGAAAAATAGCTTTCAGCTGTGCTTCCAGAAGTTATATGAACGCTGGCAGAAGTGTATCTTCGCCCAAGAGGACTACTTTGTTATAATTCCTTATTTTTTAATTCCATGGGACAAATAGACGCTTATATCCAATATATTTTTATATCATATCCAATGATTTAGTCCATTCTTTTAAACATTTTGATTTATTGGAAGACACGCATAGAAGACATGTTTACAGCACTAAGAACATTGCATAACTCTGACTCTACAAACTTGGCAGCGCCATCTATACATTTAACATTTAGTTTATAACATAATTTGAAGGTGGATGTGCTTCGGTGCTGTGAACTATTCAAGGTAAAGTTTTATGCACCTTGTGACGGATCTACACACGTCCTTCCATTAACCTCTGAGGAATTCTTTTGGTCCAGCATTTTCAAACAACCTTCTCTGAAGGACAGAAAGCGTGATATGCAAATTAAGTTTAATATATATATTCTTTATTCGCGAGTTTGGGAGTTAGTAATAATTAGAAATGAAGTAAATTGGCAGGGAAACGTATACGTAAACAGTTAAAGAAGCCAGAAGTTTGAATATTAAGAAAGCGATTAGATAAACTGGCGGGAGATGTTAAAGTCAACGTGAAGGAATTAGAAGACTGCAAGAGTTCAGGTACTGTGATCTTAAATTAAGTCGATGTTCAGAAAGTTAAACTAATAGTGCGGTCGTTAAATACGTAAGCTCTGTGTAAAGTTATATTAAAGGTAGAGCTGCATGATTGAATATATTCTCCCAACGTAATCTCGTCCTCTAGCCGGTCACAGGGAAGAAGGGACGTAAATTCTTTATAGCCTTGTCCCCGAACTTTTGGATCATACTACGTACATCTGAAAAATGTGTATAATTAGAAAAATAAAATTAATATTAATGAAATTAGGGAAGTCCAATATTTTATTTGTTGAAATTTACATGTAGTAATTGTTAAGGAATATCTGAAAATCGATAAAACAAATATTTTTGCTAACGTTCCTACTTCATAATTACTATATTTAGATAAAAGATGAAAATTAAAAATAAATTTAATTCACAAACACACGCACACTGATTATTAACAATACATTTTACTTAAAAAGCATTGATTTCCAAAGTGTCATGAGTTCGGGCCCTAATGCCATTGAAATCCCCCCGTGTGGAGCAGTTGATGCACGTTAAATCTGTCGAGACTTAAAATCCTCCCGTTTGTGAAATGTGGAAGTTCAGAGAAGGGAATGCCATCCAGGGGCGTAGCTACCGCAGTATCAGTGATACGGGGCCCCAACATATGCGAAAAAATGTTACAAACTTTCAAATAAGCTTCATTTATGCAATCATTTCTATTCATTTTTCAAAAAAGCCCCTCCCCAAAGAATTTTGACACGGGGCTCATAAAAGACTAGCTACGCTAGTGGTGCCAGCTTGGGTGCCTTTCTCGCCACCTGACCATAGTTCAAAACTATGAGGTTTGTTGCCAATAATGGCTTTATAGTTCAACATAAATAAACACTCACTCATTCAGTCATTTCGAACTCTATACAACAAAGTAACATATCACCTAGTAAAAATTTTACCATTTACAAATTCCAGGAAAAAGAAATCTGAATCCTGTCGACTATGAACTTTTTGATCATGTCCCAGAATCAAATTACAAAAGAAAGAAACGAATAATGCAATGGGAACTGAAAAGTCCAAATAAAATCGATGAAAATTCAAATATTCCTACTTTGATAAAATAAAATGTAAGAGCATTTCGTAAGAAATGGCATAGTTTCTGATTGAAGAATTCTGAAATTCAATAACTGTGATTCTAAATCTATTTTATAGAAATGAAAAATCAGCTGAAAAGATCGCAAAATAAGAAATAAAAAAAATTAGCAGATTAAAGCTGAGTTCTTCTCGCGAGCGTTAGATATCGAACTTTGGACACCAGAATAGAAATTATATAGATATATTGTCTTGTATAGTTCTATTCATTTATTTTTTTATACTTAACAGTGCTCCCTTATAATTTTCAATATAATGTAGCGTAGTCAAGCTGTTAAAGTGAGTGATAGCTCAGGCTCCTCATTTTCGAGGTTTAAAATTACGAGGTTCGCCGCTAATAACTCTTGTATTTCTTTATAGTGCGACGTTAATAAACACTTGTAATCGCACTTTGCTTAGATTCCTCCCATATTAACAGTAGAAAGACATTCACGCCCTCTAGCGGGTAGAACAATCTTCAATAATGGCCAAGCTTTGAAACTGTAAGGACGTACGAGCATGCTCTCCGATCCCTTTTAATTCTATTCTAAATGTTAGTTTTCTAGTCATGTATGTAAAAGTTTTTCTTCTTCTAACAAACGTATTTTAATTAACTAGTGGACTTACTTAAGGTATCCGACTACCCTAAAATTGTAAATTTGCTAAAAATTGACAATTTTTTTTTTATGATTTTTTTTTATGGGCCACTTATTAGCTTTACAAAAATACCAAGTTTATCATTTTCCGTTCACTAAAACAAAAACTACGAGTGTTTTAGTAAAAGCAGATGCCATTACTTTAACCAAGATGTCATACTTTAAAACGCGTTTTACTCGAAATGTGATTTTTTGGAAATAATCAAACGGGCTCAGCGATTGCTAAAAAAGTTTTGAAAATAATTAATTGAAATTTTTTGTGTAAGTTCTGTATAATAATAGAAGTGTTTTAACCTTCAGATTTATCAATCGTTGTTTTATTACAAAATTTACAGTCCCTTACGTTAATATAATCACTATTATTTTAATGAACTTCATATAGTAACTGAGATAAAGTGCTCTAGTTTTTGTAAAAAGTAAAATATCTCTTATCCTGAAGGTGATTTCGACAATTAGTAACATAGCAACACATCAGAATTGAAAAATTGAAAATTTGTTTATAAACTTTTAGTACAGAATGGACCGCGTTTATGCTATTTTTCTTTTTTTTTGTCATTTTTTACCTATTTTTTCCCATTTTAGAAATAATAATTTCTTTCTTTTTTCTTCTTAATTTTGGTACATTTTTCTTAAAATGCACTAAACAAATCTAAAAATAACAAAAAAATCCCCATCTCTCCTTTTTTTTTAAAGAAAAAGTTGTTGCAACTAGTCGGATACCCTAAAAAAAAGAACACCTTCCCCGCGTGTCCCTTTATTACATTGTGTGGGTCACCCTTTTATACACTTAGTCACTCACTTCCAATTCAAATTTGTTTCTTTTTTTAAATGTTCTTTAAACCAGTGCTTTTCAAACTTTTAATATTTGAGACCCAATTTAATATTCATACATAATTTTCATCTGACCCCCTTCATAAAACAACTATGTATTGAATGCAATAATAATAATAAGGTACTTCGACGCTGAAGCTACACTGCGACTTTTATTAGAAACTGCGCAAAAATTATCAAGATAGTATTACATTTTGTATATGATAAGCCCTTCGATGTCACTAGTAATTGCTAAGCCTGTTTTTAATTTAGTATTGATAAATTAATTATCAAATACTTTTTACTTTTCGGGTACATTGATAAGTATCTTATATCAGTGTGAGTATTTGCCCTTTATTTTTTATTATGTTAGAATGTGTTTTGTTTTTCTTCCTTTCAGTAAATTGATAATTATTTTAAATATTTATTTTCGACTTTAATATATGCTCTCACCCCCTAGTGAGGCGCACCCCACAGTTTGAATACAGCTTAAATACATTGTCAAAATATGTGTTTTACAGCCCGGAAGAATCTACCTCTGTATCATGTTTTTATAGGCGCTGTGAACTTTTCTGTGATTTACTTGCCTGTAGATGTCCAGTAGATTTAGATACATTGATAACGATTGAATGGGAACTTTTTTTACATGACGCAATGACCTTATTTATGACGCTATCGAATAAAACCTGCTTCTATTTATTCGAAATGCATTTAATTTCTTCCAAATCTCCTAGGACCTTTCTCAAAAGAAGTATCGATCACAAATTTGGACAAAATTTGGCAAATCATTTCATTGAGAAAATATTGTTTATTTCTGTAAACATTAACAAAGCTAATTTCCTTCTAGTGAAAAACGCAAGCTTTGCATAAGTTGCTACTGAAACAAGTCACTTATGTTGTTTTCCTCGCATTAACACTCTACTTGAGGAAAAACTGTGTTTTACGGGCAAAATTCGCTTCCTTGCGTGAACTGGAAAAATAAGATTTGTAAGCCCCAGAAGATATGAGCAGATTGGCAACAATTTTAGTGAAAAATACCATCTCACCAAGGAATTATCGAGAAGACTCTAGGATCGATCTTTCCTGAAATTTTCATGAAGTTATTAAAAGGAACTCTGAAACAAACCTCAGTTCAGTTCAGAAAAAATTGCGATTGAGATCAGAATCTGTTTGTGCGTTGACTGCATTAAGAGAGAGAAACTTTGTCTGTTTGAGAGTTTCTACCGGCAAACTATTCTAGAGAGGCATTTCTGGAACGTTGTAAAGCTTGTTTTTAGCGAGTATGTTTTGTTCGTACTCCTACGTACGTAACAGATAAATAATCTGTTATAATATTTATTTGGGTATATGCCTCGATTTGTTTTCGTGTAGTCTTCTGTTCGTCCTTGTCTATGAGAGAAAAGCGTCAGCTGCTTTTCTCTCATTCAAATTTGTAACGCTACTTATGCAAAATAAAACTTGCAGCTGTTTGTATTGTTAATGGATAGATTGCGTTACTGACTTTGAAGCTTGAATACGTGCAAGTTTTTGCTTTCAAAAAGTAGAAAGTATATGTAATTAGAATTAAAAATTAACAAAATATAAATAGCGTGCAATGAGAAATTCTATACGTAAAAACGAATATCACTCTGTTGTGGAAGAAAAAGAACTGATCATTAATTTACTGCTTGCTGGAAATAGTTTCTAAATTCAAAACAAATCAAGAAAAATTTCTCTTTTTTACGCATTCCAAATTTAAACATGCATTCAAATTTCCATACGCTCTAAATTTAAACTATAGTAAGTTGTCTTTTGTTGCTGTTGGGTACTTGAACCATTTCACTTTCGAATATACATTTGCATATCAAATTATTATTAAAATAAATTTCTTGAAATAATAAGCCATGTGACTTATATCACAAGATAAAACATTCCCGATAAATAAATATCAACAAATAATTACAATGGAGTATATTTTAATCTAATTTTTATAGCTTGCAGCCCTGAATTACAAAATAAATACAATAATACATTTCAGACTTTTATAAAAAGACTTAATAACAGAGAAAAGTAGGGATAATTGAACTTAAATTCAAGATATTAATACATTAATTTTTGGTTTCAGTTTAATCTTTTGTACTTCTTTAATATCTATTAGTTATTGCATAAATGTAGTTGAGTATTCATTTTAACAATTTTTTTTAAAAATGGGCTGACTTTACCTTTGGATGGAAGATATTCTGAAGGATCAGATTTTTTTTTGGATGAGCTGGAATTCAATAGATTTTTAATAAAGCATTTCGAGAAGTTCTGATATTAGTGAGCAGGAAGGCTAATCCGTCAACTTAAAAGGATTTCGTGCTTTCATTTTACTAAATTTGTTTATTTAAATACAACAGAAAAATTAGAAATAAATAGGACAGATAGATACGTATATTCTCATATTCTTTTGGCCAAAGATTGAACAAAATCTTTGGCCAACAGATTTTTACAAGATAGCATACGGGCTTTATACTTTCACTTTTAACACTCCCCACAGGAGTAGACCTCCAAGCAGAACTTCGAGGCAGATGGTCATTTATTTCCCACAGCACCATGGAGAGGGGAAACTACCGGTTCAGGTGTCGTCCTTGTCATTTCAAAATTGTGAGGTACGTCACTAATAGCCCTCGTGTTTCTAGTGCAACGTTAACCCCTTAACTAGTTTGCCCGTACATCAAACGGGCGATTGAAAGGTGGCCACAACCGGTTTACCCGTACACTGTACGGAAACTGATTTTTTCTTCTTTCTATCTGTGATTTGCATATATTTTTAATTCTTATACTGAGATTATTAGGGTTAGTGTGTGTTTTTAAGAGCAGCAGTTTGGCCATGGTACTGAATATTTCTCATCCGGGAATTTCTCTGTGGGGAAAGCGGGAATTTTTCATTGAAAGAGCAGGAATTTAGATTCTTGAAAACATTCGATAAAGAACAGGGATTGGTAAGGCAATGTGCAATTTGTTGCTTGAGAAAAAATGAAAAGGGAACCGATATCATCTCTGTCCCAGTGGCGTATCGTACATCCCCACAACTCCATCAATGCGGGGGGGGGGCTGTGTTCTAGAGGGCCCAAAGTCTGACTTCCGCCAAGAACCTACCCTTTGTAAAATACAACTTGGGGGACCAAAAACATGACTTTACAAGAGGGAGCCCAAATGTTCTCCATTACGCCACTGCTCTGTCTACATAGCTATGTAAGACTATCACACCATGCTTCAAATTGTGTGTGCACATAGTACATATAAATGATCACACACACAAAATCCTCAACTATTTGAAAAAGAAATATGGACATGAATTTTTTTTTGTAAATATAAGAGAAATTCTTTTAAGACATATGAAACATTATTCATAGCATGCAGAGTGTACTTATAAAAAGCAAACATTCAGGAGTTTTTGTGTTCCTCAATTATAAAATAAAAAAATAGTGTAAAAACTTTAAAATTGAATATTTCAATAAAATTCTTCCATTTTCGCATTCTGTTAAGTATTATGCTTAGTTATATGCAATAAAAACATGTAATGTGCATTTTGGGGAACAATTTGGGCAAACATTTGACCACTTAATGGGTTAATAAACTCTTATTCTAACCCGTATGTCGATATTTGCCCTCTAACATTGTGATCGAAGTGGTTCATCCAGGCATCAGGGAAGATGGGCATACCGACCATCTTGTGTTTTGATAGAGGTACTCTGACAGGTCGACGTTACTGGGACGAGATCTTTGCACACTATATCGGACTTTTCCGCGAAGTATATGGAACGAAATTATCTTTTTGGACGGTAATGCACGTCCACACAGCTTTGGACTCGGTGGATAAATACCTCCAGTTGGAGGATATTCAACGACTGGAGTGGCCTGCAATGTTCCATGGCCTTAATCCCATCGAGTACGAATTGGACGTCTTTGGATGCTCAATTGAAGCTCGACGATAAGCTTGAAGATCTGTCGATAAGCTCAAGAGGGCTTTGGTTCAATAGTGGATGCGGTTGCCACAGGAGGGGATAAGGACCCTGGTAAACTTTATGCAACACGGATACGACAGTTGTGTAGCTGTTAGAGGCAATTGTACACTCTATTAGATATGTTTTTCTCTGACTGACAGGGTATCAGTCAGCTGCTGTGCTAGACAAGTAACCAGTTTTCTTATTTAACGTGCAGATTCTACCCATTTTTGTTTTCCCATTTATTGATCTTATATCGGATGATATTTTAGCCTGGTTTGGCTTTATTAGCTTTGTTAGTTTTTTTTGTTGCAATAAAAAACTATTTGCCCTTTTAATTGTTTTCACCAGTGTATTTACTTATTTATAAATGTACTAATTTAATTAAATTTTCTCTCGAGGGATTTTAATCCATAACAATCTTCCAAGACTTCGCGTGAAAACTATTTTTTATTTTACCCACCTAGAGAAAAATAACCACAACTTTATCTCCCTCAAAAATGAAACATTAGCGTTTTTAAAACAGGATGATTCAGTCTTGCATCAACCACGTATTCGAACCAATCAGAAAACTCTTTCTTGGAAATCACGTGATTCTAACAACTTCCGGATGCCACCAACTATAAATAACTGAGATCTCAGGAGTTAAAAAAGAATACTTTTGTGACTGTCTTAGATGTTCATGTGTTTGTCCATTTGTGTTTGTGTTGTACTTTTAATATCTCCGCTTTACCTGTTTGTTCGTCAAAATGTAAAGTTTAAAATAGAAAAATTCAGTTATCTCCTTCAATGACTGCAACCTGACAAAACATCCGCTCAATGCAAAAGAATATTTTAAGTCAAGTGATATAGCCACACACACACATGTAAGAAAAAATGTGATGCTATTTTTCTAGATTTAAAACGGGGCAACAACATTCCTTAGTGATTTTTTCGTAATGCTTTTAAAACCTCGCTACCGAGCTTTCAGGAAAACGCTGAACACTTCAATCTAGCCACTTTCCTAACAAGAGCTTTGATGTTCTTTACAACTCATCACGCGATATATCCATACTTCTAATTTAATATTTCATGCTTAAGTCCGAACTATTCGAGAGAAAGAATTAACCTCCACCCTTTTCGACTAACGCCAGAAGCGCGGGCGGAGAAAATTCCAAAAAAAAGTAAAGTAAAGGAATAAAATATAACTTTTTTCGCGGGAAAAAAGGTGGGTCCTTTGACTTTTACTGTGGGATCGATAAAAAGAATTTTGATTTTTCCTTGGATCACGTACCAAGTGCTGTCGGAAGCGAACGTGCCGTAAGAAGGTAAATTACAAGACATATTTGCACACGTTTTGTCTGTTACAGTTTTTAACTGCAGAAAATAAACGTTTCTGGAACGCGATAAAACGAAGGTCGGGATCTTTTTTAGAAATAAGGTAATGACACTGGAACGTAAATGAGCAGGGAGCTAAAAATTGGAGTGTCATAAACATTTTCGAATTTTTCTTTCTTTTTTTCGAAAACTCTTTTTTTTATAGCAATGAAAGTGCGCTACCTTTTCAATATGGAGAAGAGAACTTAGAATCTTTCAGTTTTGACTTCCGTAGCAATTTTATAGACGATAACTTACGAAAATGTGAAAAAAAAGATACCAGTTTTTCTGACTACTAATTGATTACCATGGCAACAAAACCTAGAGTATAGGGGTTTCGGAATTTTTTCTGTTTCTTTTTTAAAATTAGATCAGATATTGATACCGGTTCTAGAAGATATAAAATTACTGTATTATGTATACATTTTGGAGAACGTGTTTGAATTGTTACCTTACCAGGAATATAAAAGTTAATGGTATTAATACGTTCAAAATATTTTCTATATTAATTGTTAGTTGAAATAGTAACTAACCTATTTATAAACATAATAAAATCTATTTGCAGTAAATTTTCTCTAAAATAAATATATATTATTTCCTTAATTTTCTTTAAATCGAAAGTAATACAATCCAAATTAAATATATCTATAATTCAAATTTATTTTAGAAGTTTTTATTAATTTTTTTAAATAAGATTTTTTTTCAAAATCTCGGAGCTTTTTATTATAAACAAGTAATATAAAAAAAAATTTAAGTCAATTCCTACTTTGAATGGATGAATAGAAAGTATTTTATTAACGATTAAAAATTTGAACAAGATATCTATCTATCTATAAATAAATAAATAAAAAAATAAATATATAGGGAGAGATTGAACTAATAATAGGAATCGAAAACAGAGTATGATTTGTATGCATTGTTGTAACAAGGCACTCCCAGTTTGGCTGAAAAACTGGTTTTCGACGCCAACTTTTGTCATTGTTTCAACAGTTACATTGTTACAACAATGGAGACGAATCTAAGTTGGCTTCGGAAGCCTGTTGTTGTTGTCGTCGTGTATGACAAAGAGGAAAGGTGTATATAAAAAAAAAATAAAGATATAGTCAACAATTGCCAAAGGCGTGAATCACTGCCATGGCAACATCCATGGCACGATCCGAGTATAGGATGCCCATTCTGTAGTCATTGTCTATTTTAAAAAAGGCATCAACAATGGAAGGACAGCTAAAAATGTGTTTGGGATCCAGTTGCGTGCCTGGGCAGTGCCTGCTTTCCACATATGATCTGGAACCATCAGCAGAATCTTCGTGCCTTTAGTCTGGTTATTGTTATCGCGTAATTTCTCGGCAATAATGTCGAAAACCGGTAATTAGTTTAATTAATTAACATGTAATTAATGAATTAATATTTGAAAAAACTGTATTAACATCAAATGTCATCCACTAAAAGTTTTAAAAAATTTATTTGAACTTGATTGCATGAGCAGAAAGTATTTTATTAACGATTGAAAATTTGAACAAGATATATATATATATATATATATATATATATATATATATATAGGGAGAGAGCGAGCTAACAGAAGGAATTTTAAAAAATTGCAGATGTGTTTATGTCATCAATATAATACTGTTAACAATGTGTAAAGTATGGGTTGGACAACAGTGTGAGTGAGCACCATAAAACAATTCGAGGGCTGTTGGCAATGAACCTCGTAATTTTGAACATCAGTCAAGTGATGAGGACTACTCCTGAGCTGGCACCCCTCTCCAAACTACCACACTATGTGGACATGAAGAATTTCACCTTCGATCGATTTAACTCGCTTCAGTCCTCTACACGGCGAGTTTTCAGTGGCACCAGGACATGAACCCGCGATAAGTCGGCCACGAGTTCATGACCTTAATCATTAGGCTACCGGGTCACTAAGTTTCTATAAAAAACAAATTGTTTTCATAAAGAATTCTATTATCACTGATCAAAATTAGTTTTATCAGAACAAGAATATATGTTAAATCTACCAGAAATTTCCGTCCGTTTTCAGAAAAAACCAAAATAATAAATTTTTCGTATATTTGTAACGGGTCTATCCATGAACCTTTAAGTAATCATATTGGGGTAAATTTATTTCTTTTTATCTGTAAGTTCTTTTGAAAATTTTCTCCCAAAGAAGAAGACTTGAGTTATGCAAATGAGTTCTTATATTTAAGCGTGAACATTTAGGTACACGAAGTTAGTCGAGAGCTAGTCGGCCAGTAGTTTCTGGATGGTCAATTATTGCTAATTGGCGGATAAGTTATAAGATTGAGTTTACTAATAACGACCGTACAACAAATAAGAGAATAACAGTGAATAACATCGTAGAAGTCCAAAGTGTTCCAAGAGTAAGTGAAGTAGATTATATTCATATATTAAGTATCCTTTCAGCCGTGTGATTTCTGTCATAATTAGTAGTATTGTGCATTTCCTACCCTGAATTTTTTTATTTAAGTTAGTGAGAGAAAAATAATAAATTGGAATTTGAACCCGTTATGGCTGATCTTTACTCGAACACCCAGACACCAACAACCTTTACGAGGTTGTCCCACCTTGAATAAACTTTATACAATAAAATAATTGCCATCATCGCATTTAAGACTTATTGTGCTAACGTCCCATTTTTAAGGTAAAAGTCTTATCCACAGAGGAGGAAAAAATTAACCAGTATTTATATGGTATCTTCTCCATTTTTGAATTTTTGCCCTTCAAATTTTTTTGTAAAGACAGAAGGAAGTGATCATCGGAGAGTAACAAAGTCCGGTTAGTATGGTGTAGTGACAGAATTCTGTTGAGTCCTTAAAGCAACCTCTGATCTGCCATTATCATGAAACAGTGAGATGTCCTTTCTACTGTGAATATTACTAACCTTTTTTCTTGGAGTGCTGTTTTTAAATTATCCATTTTCTGACAGTATCTCTCCGAATTTGGCTTTTATTAGGGTTTCTATTGCTCAAAATGTATTGGTCCTCAAATATCCCACCATATACACAACATTGTCTTACTCAGGCTCAACTTCGTTTTACAGTTGCAGTAGGCTGGAGTAGTTTCCAGATTCACTACACCCCTTCCCTAATGTTGTTTTCATAGATAATCCACTTTTCCTCCCCAGCTATCATCCGATACATTAAAGATTCAGTTTTGTTCCGTACAAGCAGAAATATACGTATGATGACACGATCACTGAAATTCTTCTCACTTTACTTATGTAGCACCCATGTAGAATATTTCTGCACCAATCCTAGTTTCGGAATATGTCCCGAAATGTTTTGTTTGGGATGAATCAAACCTTTTCATAGTCTCCGAAGCTTTCAAAATTACCAGAAAAGTAGAAATCACCTACTTGAAATTTTTCGAATCATCTTCTGAATGATCCTTTGGAAACTGTAACTTCACCAAACACTTTCAATAAATTTTTACATGCTTCTATGCCACTTCTTCCTTGTTGGAACGCGTACAAAATACAGAGGGGTAAATGAACTTATCAGTATCTAGGGTATATGATCGCATCTCACGTACTAACTTGACTCATCTTCGTTTTAGTTCATTTGCTAAGTCGGTATGTATACATTCATTGATAAAAATAAAGAGCCAAATATGCGTCAAACGAATGTGTGCTCTTATGAACCTTATTATAACCGGGACGTACAGAACTTTCCAGTACACTTTTTTACATAAGGACCGTTAAAGTGTGAAATCCGTTATTTCATAGAATAACTAGGTATTTCAGGAAATAACTAGAGAAGTCAGTTAAAGAATATAAAATTATTGAATTCTAAGCGATTTAACTAGGTATTCTGTTGAATAACGATTACTTGATCGTTAAAGTATGAAATACAGCACTCGAAAGTTCTTTGAACCGGTTCTAGTTGCTTTTGGTCTGTTTTGAAATGCTAGTGCAATGACGTGTGCGTGTGCACTTATCATTCCGTGGTTTTTAAATGAAGAACTTAGACGGTGTATTTAAGTCAGCATTTTACATTTGAAATTATTGACAAATATTTTTGCAACCTGTTTTCCAGCAGTGACTTTTGAAAGAATGGGAGACCAACCTGTAAAAAAAAAGATTTCATGCAAGAGGGATTTGAATATTTATTTAAATAAGCGTGGGACAAAGGAAAACAGTGCCGCACTTACTCTTGAAAAATTGTTATCTTTGATAGTAGAAGTAAAAAGTGCTCAAATAGCACAGAAAAAAGCACCACGTGACTATTGGTTACTCCAGCATTATGATATCCTTGAAGTCCAAGGAGTTGAAAAGTTAATTGTGCCAGTAAAGATGCCCAAAACATATTATTTCCCCCCTTTTTGTTTAACTAATGTTAGCAATATGACCAATAATAAATTATATTATCTGTTTTTTATTATTATTTATCAATTAACCATCCGCAATAGGGAAAAAATGTATTTTTCGAGAGGTTTCAGCTCTTTATGATCAATTATTTTATAAAATAACTTTGAAACTATTTATTTTTTACTTTAACGATCTATAATGAGTTATTTATAAAAATAACTACGTAAAGTATGAAATTTTTCATCTATTATATACTTTAACTGACTTGTCTTGTTATTTCATAACATATCTAGTTACTCTGTGAAATAACTGAATTATACACTTAAATGGTAACATATACATTGAAATTGGATATTAGTAACTTCGCGTAACGAAATTCCCCATACACCTACATCTACAGGCTAAATAAAAATAACATAAATTCATTAATTTTAAAGAAATTATGTAAAGATTATATTTATGAAAGAAGTATTTTATGAAAAGTGGTGTGTATGTGCCACTTTAAACGAGATAGGCTACAGTATTTAATCGATTAGATATACAGTGGACCTCCAAATTTTATAAACATTATTTTCAGCTGGCAATTAATTACAACATTTTGTGAACGAGTACATACGTATTTCCGAGACAGTGTGTAAGTACTCAAATATTTTTTGCGGTATAATATGTTTGAAAAATTCAAATGAAACTTTCACTTCAGGTTTTAATCAAATGTTGAACTATAATAAAGTTTATTAAAATGCAGAACAACTCGTTCGTCGTTAAATTAGTTTCGCCGTATAGAAGGTCAATTTGCTTCAAAGCGATAAGAATCAAAGTTATAGTAATTGTTATATGAAAATCATTCTTAAATTCTAAAAAATTCCTTTTTACTGTTTGAATTTATTTCATTTAGAATAAATAATAATTCAATTTTCTGAAAATAGAAAAATATGAAACTTATGTAAAAATTTATTGACTTGTGTTAACATCATTCTAGAAACTGTCTTGGAGGTATTAAGGTTAGTACGAACTATTTCTTATGTTAAAACTGTCAGATAGTAAAATTCCTCATTTTGTTATTGTATGAAAACCACTCAAACGATAACTAAATTTTTTCCAACAAAATGCTTTGTAAACAAAATAGCTTGCTTAGTGATTATCTTAAAATTACTTAAAATGCGTGAAATTCCTTTAAAAAAGTTTAAAAGTACTTGTTCGGATCAAAAATTTTATTTTTATTATTAACCATTTTTATAATGTGAATTCTCGTTAATATGCATTTTGTGCAAGATAATTATTTTCTGTCATGCCATACGCCAACGACTAAATATTTATCCTTTGCATGATGGCAACACGTTTGTTTTGAAAGTTGTTAAGGCAATATGGTATCATCTTCACAATTTTTTTTATTTTTAATATTTGATATTTGGTTTTAATTGTATTTCATAAAGGTTAATATTTAATAATAATTCCACACAAAAAGTTTTAAATTTGTTACAAAATGTTTGTAAAATTTAAATTTTTTTAGTTTTTTTAAGCATTTTTTAAATCCCTAAGGCTTTTTTAAATATGTCTCTTTTTATTCAAAAATTTTTTTCCAAGTACCTTATATATACATAAAACTGTGCATGGGTTTTTTTCTGCTGCTGTTCTTTAATTTTTTATTAATTTTTTTGTAGTTAAACTCCCAAAAATTCTCAAAAAAAACCATTAATTTTGATTTTGAAATTTTTTAGAAAAAGTACTAAACATGTTAGAGCTAATTCCATGCACAACTTTACAAAACATACATTTAAAAACATGTATGAAAATTTCAAACCTATACTTCAATTATCAAAAAAGCCTTAGAGTTTTGAATAACAGTATATGTACAAAAATTCAACATGGAGAAATATGAGTTTGAAGTTTTCATTCCATGAATAGCATGATATAAAATTCATCGAATAGTCTGAAACTTTTATGAACTGTTAATTAGCTTATTTAAAACTACTTACCATAAAAAATTGCACAAATGTAGAACAATTAAACAGTATACTGCCATAATGAATACATAGAAAAAATAATCTTTAAATCCTAGCTATTTGTAGTATTACATATTTGTAATTTTTTGAAAAATTTCAAAAAAATTTAAAAAATGTACTTTTTTATTTTTAAAAATATTATTTTTTTATTCTATTTATATAAAATCGCTACCATGTAATACGGATATATTTGACTTTATAAATCAACTTATTGCTAGTAATTAGAATTATTATTGCAGAAAATATCATGCGCGTCGTAAAACTTACTATTTGTTTCTTACATAAATTTTTCTTATTTATATGTGCTTATTATTTTTAAAATTATGATTATATTTTAGACACATTTAATACTTTTTTGAAACTTTATTCCTTTATAAAAAAATGTGTAAAAGAATCAAATTATTTCATTTTAACCTCAAAGAATTATTTCTAGTCAAAAATTGTTCATATTTTGTGCTCTCGAAACATTTTTAACACCCCTGTGACCCCTTAATACTTCGATATCTTATAGAGAATCACTTATTTTATCATACTACTAATTTTTATCCGAGTTGACTTATTTTTTCTGTTATAAAATGTGTTTCGCATTCTTCTCTTATACCGTAATACTAAATGATCTATCCGTTTACATGTTAAAAGAAAATAATTAAATATTTATGAAATATTTTGAAATTTTAAAAACATTAACTATATTATAAACAAATGTGTGAGTTACAATGTTACAAATTTTTATAAAAGTTGAGGCATTCTTTTGTTCGAAAATGTCCTTCGCGTTTAGTTCACGCTCTCATAGATGTAAAGAAAACAGCCTTCACGTAGCCTCTTTATTAGAATTTTTTCATAAAGAAGCAATGTTTATTGCCAATTAAAAGACAACGTTATTACGTTATCAAAATCCCCCTTTTGTTTGCAAGCGGAACGTATAAAATAAAGTGAGACAATGTAAACTACACCACATTTTTGTCATAATTACTTCATATAACACAACAGAGCAAAATAATTACTATCATTTACGCAATAGAGAACATCCTCACCCCTGCTATAAATGAAAATATTCATCTTTCTCTGAACAGAAAATAAATCAAAAACAGTTCACCATATGAAAGTTGATCCATTTCGTGCTGGAATAATAAGTAATTCTCCGCAGAAAATTCCAAAGAAGTTTTTTTTCTCTCGCTCCTATAAAAATTCAATAAGCGCCATGATGAACAAAGTCATTTACATGTTCTGGGCCATTTGCTAATGAGATGACCGTGGAGCTTTTGGACGAGGTCCAGCTGGGTAATGTGAGTATTAGATCCTTCGGGAGTCAATAATAGGTTGCTGCGATTCAATGACGCGCATTATGCTTTATCTGTCGAGCTAGTCAGAAAGGTAGAAGAGTAAAAATTGAGACCCTACAATTGTAAAGAAAATTAGAGATACTCGTGTATTAAGTTTTTAAAACATAAAATAAATTTTCGGTTGAAAGAAGAATTGAATCTTTGTTTTTGAAATTAAAAATTATATATAAATGTGAAGGTTTATGGAATTTTTTTTCAGTTCGTGAACATTATAGTTTTGTATCGTAAAATTGTTAAAATCTTAGTTTTCGTGTCGTAATGATTGCTATAAAAATTTCTTGAATGTAGACTTAAAGAAACAGATTAATTTTATTTATTTATTTATTTATTTGTGCTACAGCTTTAAATAGCTTTATAGCTTTGTGGAAATTCCGTGAGTGGGGAATTCTATGTCATTTTTCATCCTCACTTTACAAAATGACTTAAAAAGATAATGAATGGTTTGGATCTATCTACACTTTTTTTTATAAGATCTTTAATATATTGTACTATAGAGACAGAAAGGGTATTGAATACTAAAGATTAAAAAGATAGTTATGATTTGGGAAACAATAAAGAGAGAGGGATGATACAATATTATAATCATTGCAGACCATATAATGCTTTTCAAAAGAGTAAGGTTTAACCAGTTTTATATATAGCTACCGAAAAATTTTCCCCTTTCTGTTTATAATATTGATTGAATTCTTATGGAATATAATGAATTGAAGTTTTCATTATATTTCCAAAAAACGCATTACCATAAAAATTTCACGAAGAAGTAAGCTTGAGATTATTACGGAACTTAGAATGAAGGTATGTGTCAGACACATATATGTAAATGATTAGAAATGCAGCGTGAATGCGCATTGCGTAATGTCACTAGAGGGCGTTAAACTTTGTTCTCCTTGAATTATAAAATAGGCAAGCCGATTTTGCTTGTGTGTATTTAATCTGTCGCAGAGGGATGCTTTTTAACTAGAGATGCCATTACACCAATATCGGAGACCATATGAGCAGCTGTCAAAGTTCAAGAGGGGAAAAATCATAGGGATGATCGAAATCGAGTGGCAAGCTCGGCATGTAACTCGCCCCCTACACCGTTCTAATTTTACTGTAAAGAGGTGTTGGGACCAGTGGTCAAGAAAGAGGTCTGTTAAATGGTGACCAGGCTCAGGACACCCTCAATAAACTAATAGTCATGAAGATCGTCACATCATACGACACACCCACATAGCAACGACTATCTCATTATACCCCATTCAAACACAAACAGCACCTTCACTACGGGCCTCAATGTCAGTCCATACCATTGCAAGGTGCCTATCGCGGCGCCCATTGCGTGTGCTGCTATTGACACCCATTCACCGTCACCTCTATTTGAAGTAATGTTGTACTTGAAATAATTGGCCTGCAACCAAACGGAATTAGGTCGTTTTCAAAGATGAATCCAGATTCAATTTGGGCATTAATGATAATTGTGTACGTGTGTGGAGGCCTATGTTGAACGTCTCAATCCTGCCTTCAAAGTACATTTGGCACACGTTCCCCCAACTGGTGTGATCGTATAGGGTGCCATCGCATACAACCCACAGTTACCCGTAATATTGAACTACCGCACCATGACAGTCTAGAGCTGTGATTCCCAAAGTAGTCTGTGATCCCCAAAGGGTCCACATAAGTGAAAAATATTTTGGGGGTCCATGACGTGTAAATGAGGGTCTACGATAGTGGCTGGCTCTCAATAAACCAGATCGTGACTTAAATTTCAAAAGAAAATTTAATCAAATGGAAATCAGATTTTACTTTTTTAACAGATTGATTTACTAAATTAAATGATGTTAATTTGGAGTTATAATGCGAAAGCATAAATTTTAATTAAACAAAGTTCATTTCAGCATTTCTTTCCAGAAATAAATTAAAGAAGTAGAATATTAGATGTCGCGAATTTTCTCCATTGGTCACAGACAATATCTCAGGACGTTTTAACCTACGTTCAACATTTAAATGCTTTTACTCAGATTTTGTAACTAGGTGTGAGAATGCTTTGACTATTTAAATACAACAGTCGGTAATGAATTCATATATAGTCGCATTGAAAAAAAATTTCGTATTACAATGGGAACTGATTGGAGTAGGTCCTAAGAAAGATCTTAAAGTTAAGTTAAGAAAAGGGTGTCACACATAGCAATTTTGGCTTCAAAAAGAAATACCTGTTTTTGTTGCGAATTATGGAATATCAGGAAGAAGTTTTTGGTTGATTTTCCTATAGTGAGAAGGAGCTTCAGCGAGTTTGCCAATCTCAAAAACAAAAAACAAGCAAAACAAAAAACTGAACACAAGTAACAAAGGAGATTTGGGGTTAAATTTGATTAGATTATAATATATCTTAAATGTTGAAAATTTGTTATTGAAGCACCAGATTCATTCCTCCTATTAAAAGCATTTGTTTGTTGTTCAGTTATTTTATGTATTAATTAAATTTTAATTTAATTAATTAACATGTACTTAAATTTTAAACACAAAACGACACTGCAGTTAGAAATTTGATTATTTAAAAGTCAGTAGTAGTACCAGCTGTTAAAAAGACATTTAGGTTGATAAATTGGCAAAAATTTAATATTAGATAGCAGGGGTCTACCCAAAACCGTAAAACATGGCAAGGTGTCTATGAGACAAAAGTTTGGGAATCTCTGGTTTGGAGGTACGTTTTTGACATTCTTCAGTCACATGTGAAGCAACTCATAGCAGGGCTCTCAGAAGTTTTTTTCTACACAAGACAATGTTTCCCCAAACGCAGCAAGAGTTTCATAGGACTGCACCCACCCCATTTCCACCTTTTCCTGTCCTGCTATATCCCCAGATTTGTTACCGATCGAGCACATCTGGAATCATTTAGGGCGGCAAGTTGGACAGCCTATGAGTTTGGTCGAAGGGCGTTTGCAGCAACTGTAGAACGAAATGTCGCAGGACATCATATGAGACTTGTATGCCAAAATGCCCAACCATATCACATCATGTGTTCATACTAGAGGCGATCCAACTCTGTACTTAAAACCTCTATTCATTTGTAAGTTTTTCAACAATAAAGGATCCTTTTGATTTGATTTTGCAATCACTTTCTTCCATCAACGTTGTACTCTTTTGCATTTTCGTTTTATTCTGACTACTCTTTCTAGGTGCTCAAATTTTTATGGCAATGAGTGTATATAGAGAGAGAAATGGAGAAAAAAGAGCCGATGTTGTTGCCTTTCTCTTAGATGAACAACAATGTTATGTTTAAAAATGAGTTTAATGTATAAAAAAATGCATTAATGCTTTATGTAAGTTCTTTAATTCAGACGACCAAATAAAATTTTATAGCTACAATAAAAGGATGACTATAAATAATATCACAATGCGTTAACCAAGTCACCTTTATAAAATAAAGTACTTATTTGGGAATTAAAATATTTTTTATTATAGTATGTATCAAATTATATATAAACTTTGTATGTTGTGTGCGTAGAAGTATATTGTAATTTTTATTTCTTTCGGAATTAAATTTACTAAATTATTCTCTTATCCCTTTTTACAGATTCAGTTCAAAAAAGAATGATGGAAGATAAAAAGAAAAGTGAAAGCTGCATTTCTTATCTTTCGAATGAAAAAGTTGTATCGAGAGATTCTTGGCTTGATCGTAAGTACCAGGGTGGGTGCTTTTTAGAGATATTGGAGTTTTCGGTTATTTAAAACGGTCTCTCTCCTACACAGAAGCTTTTTTAATGCTTTTCCTGATTAGTTTCTTCAGAACTCTAAGAAACTAATACAAAGTTACGAATAAAAAAGTAGATAAGATAATGCTTTTTTCTCCATGTGTTAGAAAAAAAGTGGAACATATTTCATAAAAAAAAGACTTCTTTTATTCCAAACTTTTTTTACTTCAGATCATAGTTTAAATCCATTTAGACCGAAACATTAATGAAATATCAAAAAAAAGTTTGATTATTAATTAAGGTATCCGACTGGTTGCGACAACTTTTTTTTTAAAAAAAAGGAGATATGGGTTTTTTTTTTGTTAATTTTAGATTTGTTTAGTGCATTTTAAGAAGAACGTGCTAAAATTAAGAAGAGAAAAAGAAATTATTCTTACTAAAATGAGAAAAAATAGGTAAAAATTGACAAAAAATAGCATAGCCGCGGTCCATTCTGTACCAAAGGTTTATGAACAAATTTTCAATTTTTTAATCTAATGTGTTGCTATATTATTCATTTTTGAAATGACCTTCAGGATAAGAGATATTTTCTCTTTTACAAAAACTAGAGCACTTTATCTCAGTTATTATATAACATTGCTTTTAAAAAAGTGATTATATTCATGTAAGGGACTGTAAATTTTGTAATAAAACAGTGATTGATAAATCTGAAGGTTAAAACAATTCTACTATTATACAGAACTTACAGAAAAAATCTCACAGTTAATTATGTTCAAAACTTTTTTAGTAATCGCTGACCCCGTTTGATTATTTTCAAAAGATCACATTGCGAGTAAAACGCGTTTTAAAGTATGACATCTTGGTTGAAGTAATGGCATCTGCTTTTACTAAAACACTTGTAGTTTTTGTTCTACTAACGGAAAATGATAATCTTGGCATTCTTATAAAGCTAATAAGATGGCCCATAAAATAAAATCATAAAAAAAATTGTCAATCTTTGGCAAAATTCACAATTTTAGGGTAGTCGGATACCTTGAAAGAATATACTAGAAAAGGAGGAAAAATCACAACTCTTTTACGATTATTTTTAACAATCAAGTTATCCTATTTCCATTGTCATAACAGATATTTTACTAGTAAGTGTATTCAATACTTATATAAATCCCCTTTTCTCAAAAGTGGAAAAGAATGTTTTTATATGTAAAATTCATATGCAGAAAGCTTCGGACAAATTATTTGACATGAAATTTCTAAATTTTTAAATAAAAGCAATATGTCAGTTTTTTTTAAAGAAATTTTTCAAAATTTCTCAAGTTCATTTTAAAAATTATCGAAACGCCCTTGAAAATTATTTTTAAAAAATACTTAAATTAAATTTTAAGAATATTATATTAAAAATTAAAACTAAAATAGAGGTCTGAAAATAAGTGTGACAGTTTTTTTCATCATAATTACTCAGAAATTTTCGAAGCTATTCCAGTGTCCATGCTCTGATTCGTTTCTGGTTTCCATTGCATAGCACAAATTCAAAATTTTCTTTAAAAATCAATGCAAAATCAGTTTTTAGTACTCTCTACCATGAAACGAAACAAAACAAAATAAAAAAGAAACTACCAAGAAAGCTTAAATTGAAACTGATGTGAATTATATAGTGATATTAATCCGCGATCCTTTACGCAGTGAGTCTCAAGAACCATTAATTCAAAGTCTGAAAAACTTTCAGCACATCAAAAAAAATTTTACTATCATTCAAACAAACAGTTAAACTCCCAAACCTAAAAATATTAATTCAGCATTCTATTATGATAATATCTTAAGAAACAGTCATAATAATAATCCCTCAATATCTTGAATAAGCAAATAACATGCATTCATATATCAAGGGAAGTACTGATGCCATAGAAGCAAAGAACTTTATACAAAACTTTTTGTAAATTAGATGCTGCACGTTCAATAGCGGTATGATTAAATTCACGATCGGCTAAAACTTAGCCAAGAGGGAATTCCAGGTGAGATATAAAATTAAGGTAAAAGCAGGTTGAAAGTTTATTTCCAATTGAAACTTAACACTGTTTTTTGCTTTAAAAAATGGACAAAAATAAATAAAATTTATTTAATTTAAATGGACTCAATATACACTAATGTCCATTAATTAAGGATAATGAAGTTCAGGCAAAGAAAGAGACAGAAGCAAAACAAATTTGACTTATTTGTAAAGTCTATTTATTAAACAAAAGGTAATGAGCAAAAAAGATGCTATATGTTTGACATAATTAATAAAAATTGCGATTTTTTACTCACTGGAGCAAATTTCAAAAAAGAACCTATTTACAAAAAACAGTATAACATGGTTAGTATGATGGTTAATACGGAGTATGTCTCCCGGACCATGCAATACAGGCCTTACAACGCCTACGCATGCTGAGTATCAAATTATCAATCTGATCTTGGGGAATATTACACCACTCATCAAGCAATGCCCTCCGAAGTACCAGTAGACCGGTGGGAGGGGGTTGACGGGCTGCAATTTGTCGGTCAAGCATATTCCACACATGCTCTATTGGATTCAAGTCCGGTGAGTATGCTGGCCAATCTATACGGGTGATATCCTCCGATTGAAGGCAATCGTCTACAATGTTTGCACGGTGAGGACGGGCGTTGTCATCCATAAACAGAAATTCAGCACCCATGGCGCCCCGAAACAAACGTACATGTTGTTCCAGAATGACATCCCAATAGATGTGGCCTGTCATCGTTACACTCTGAACATGCAGGTCAGTTCTGGAACCAAGAATAATTCCTCCCCAAACGAGCCATCCTGCACCACCGTAACAGTGTCTTTTAATGGTGTTCTCTTGGTGGTAACGGGTACCTGGCACTCTCCATATGAAAGTCCGGCGAGAATCAGACTGCAAACTAAACCTGGACTCATCGGAAAACATCACACAAGACCACTGTTACCGTGTCCACAATGCATGCTCTCTACTCCAGGTTAATCGCAGACGACAGCGAGTTGCGGTAAGGGGAACACATCTGACAGACCTACGAGCATATAGATCAATGTGCCCTAACAGTCTGTACATGGTCTGCCTTGAAACTGTCGTACCGGTAACTGAAGAGAGCTGACGAGATAGGTCTGATGCTGTGCTCCGTCTGTTTCTTTTGGCAGTAACTGCTTATTCGGCGTTGTAACTCGGGGGGGTGACCTGTGCTGTAACTTATACTCCCATTATCATCATCTTGGAATCGTTGCCAAAGCCTGGAGCACTCTGGGTGATTCCAAATTCCTCTTATACTTCCAGCTGGGTACGGCCACATTCCAGTCGTCCGATAATTATACCACGTAAAAAATCATCCAAATGCTTCCTTTGTGCCATAACTATGCGGTTATTGCACTGAAAGGCTTTTAAAGCGCTTGTGAACAATTTTACTTCTTTGCCACCATTCCTTATATTCTTTACACTCTCGTCATTGTGACGTACTATCCGCGCCATCTTGTGGTTTCCTGTAATTTGCATATTCTTCTTCAAGATGTGTGTGATAATTCTACAGATGAAATTTTTATTTTAGAGTTCAACTTCTGTGTGATTCTGAATTATCCTTAATTTATGGACATGAGTGTATATATCTCGTTTAGCACCTTATTGTGTATTCTGAACATTGAGTAACGGAGAATATTTGCCCCCCTCCCCCTGCAAACTCAAGTTTTGGGTGTCAAGCCGAAATACGTACTTAGCGTCAGTCAAGCTTTGCCCCCGCCCCGCGCAATGCGGGGGTGTACGTTACACCACTGATTCTGAGCAATAGCTACAAGGGAGCGATGGGGTCAGCATTTTCTCATATTTTGTTTAAAAATTTTTTTTTAAAAAAACCTTTTTTTATACTAATTAAAGGAATATCAGTCTAAACACATGTGTAAGCAAGCATCAACTGTTCATACTTTCTTAAACCCCTTTGTTGTTATTGTGAAAAAACGTCATCATAGGCATCGCCAAAAGGCTACAGAAAATCACTTGTTCCCTTGTTTGATAGTTGAGTATTCAAGTTAAGTTGTTCATATATTGCAGTGCTTTAGGGAATTCTAAGATAAGTCATTAACCTTTTTTGTTTCCTAAAAGTTCGATTGCAAGTAATGACTGATATTTTAGCACTATTTTTATTTCTATCTGTTTATTTGACTGAACGGTTATTGTCACCGAATTTCTCAATGACGACGGCACGTGCCTTAACGAACCCGTGTGCTCTCAATGTCATAATTTCCAGAAATAAAAATTCCATATTAAAAATCATTCTACGTATTTAGTTGGAAAAAACTTGGTCACACTCTAAAGCATTTCAAGAGTTCAGATTGATTGTAATTTATTCAAGTTTCATATTTAACATATGAAAGTGATGAAAAATTATTACCTTTTTTTTCTAAAATTACATCACTTATTGTATTTTAAAAATATTTAAATTGGTATATTTTATGAGAAATTGTTCGAGTTTATTATAGGATCACATTGGGTTTATTTTAACCGTTTATATCTATCCATCTTTTTAATGACATTACAAGAAGCATCAAGTACTGAATAAAGGGTTAGAATTCCTTTGCAAATTACGAAACAAATATTTAATTTCTGCAATTTAAATTTTAATACGTTCTTAGGAAGAAATGAATAAAACAAGTGGCGCTTCAATTAGAAAGAAAGACTAAAGAAGAAACCCAGAAGAGCTGCAGCTCTATTGAAATAGATCTTTATATCTCGTGAAAAAACTTCTGAAGTTGAAGAATGACTTAAAAGTATCCAAAAAAAAATAACGTTTTGGTTAAATACGACCCAGTATTAAGTGAGCATGTATCAGGATTATTAGAATTCAATAACATTTTGGGTGACTTTCTTCCTTCTTCCAATTGTTTGTCGTCGAACTTTCAGTTTTTCGTCATTGATGGAATGTTTTACTTTCTATCATTGACCAAGGTGTGAAGTGCAGTGTAGAAAACGTGGAGCACAGTTGGAAAGCAGTGATCATTTTTGGTTGATATAGGGTTTAACTAGGACTACGAATGGTGTGGTAGTTCTATATTGAAACGTATATTGAACAGTTTTTGAGCAGACTTTGAGAAGCAAAGAGCACGCGGATTGTATACTTTAAAAATTATTAGTTTATTGAGCGACGGTTGGTTCGTCGTGCTTCGTGATTAAATTCTACAGGCATACAGGATACAAATGTAAACAAAGAGGACTACTAGCGCCCTCTGCACATGCGGGTCGTAACAATTCTAAAAAAAATATTTTCAAACATTTTAAGTGCTTTGGAAAAATTGACATCTTTAGAGAATATTTTTAAAGGATATATATACACTAGAATATTTTCAACTCTATCTTCTATTTTCTATCAATTATTCTATCTCTTTACTTTTCTGTGTTACCTCAATTTTCGTGAATCATTTCTGGAGATTGATGATACGAAACAATACCTAAGAACAAAAGAGTTAATTTACAAACGTATTATTATGGAAAAGAGACGAACTAGGGCAAAACGCAGTTACAATAATTAAGACAATTGGTGAAAGGTTGGAAGTATTCATTGTGAGTATCGACTTTGTAGGAGGGGGGGGGGGAATTGTGAGTTGTGAAAATTTGCGAGATGATCTACCTTTAGAAAAGTTACATAGAGAAATGTCTAGAGCAGTTATCTAGGAAATGAACGTGCGATATGAGTAAATAAATCTTCTCGCAGAGAATTATTTGAACCTAGTGTTTTATCCATTATTTTAATGAAAAATTTCGATTATGAAGTGAATAACTTTGTTGGCATTCACGAAAAACAGTCACACACAGAAAAGATTAGGAATTTTATATTCGTACTTGTTCTACACGAACAAGCTCAACTTTAGGAAAACTGGCAAGGACCTCTTGAAGTTCTAATATTTATTCAAAAATGTTGGTTGTAAAACTTTGTTTCATATATAGTAATATTGTTAAGAATTATTTAATAGTTGTTATCAGCGTCAATATTTGTGAATGGGACTTTTCGTGAAAATAAAACGAATTAAAAATTATTTTCCTTGCACAACGAGTGATTTGAGATTGAAAAATTTAGCTGTACTTTCCAAAGAAAATCTGCTAAAACAATATAAATTTTGAAAATGTTAAGCAAGACTTTTCTAATAAAAAAGCAAGAAAAATAATTTGCTTAAGCATTAGAAACATTTTATTTTATTTTATTTATTTACACTTAGTATTTGTTGATAATCATGTTGATTCCAACCTTTTGATTGATTTCGATGGGTGTGGACCACATTCCAGGTGACAAAAGCTCTAGGTACGCCAACGACACTATATGTCACATTTTTTTAAAACATGATATAAATCTTGTTTTGAATTACTAAAAATATTCAATCTTTTGAAGTTATTTAAAATTTCTATCAGTAATCTGAGTTTATTTTTATATTCCGGCATTAGAGAATCGGGGGAAAAACAATAAAAACACACAAATTCGGTAATCCGTGTTATTTTTCAATAACTTGAGTTTAAGATTCATCTCTAACCATTTTTAATTCAGCAAGAAGTAGCAAAACAAATAAACTTCAATAAAATTAGATGTTTAATATAATTTAAAAAAATACAATTAAGATTCATATCTCGAGCATGTCTGTGGAAGATATAACATCAAATAAGAATATTTATTTCTCACTTCAACACTTCCAAACGCATGTTTTTTTTAAGAAATAACAAAATACTTCTTCCAAAAGCAATATTATTTTGTTGATTATTGATGTGAAGATTGGCACGTTTTTGTTTGACTGCCAAATAATCGCTGTAATCGAAAGGTCAATATCACGAGCTCGCGGTTCACGATGTTTCGGTCGATTCGATGGTTCAAGTTTTAATTTAACTGTAGACATGTGTTGTATAACAAATCTGTTGGGGCTGTAATTCCTCATGTTGGCATGCAGTGGCGTATAGCTACCAATGGGCTACCGGGCCCTCAAGCTCGGGAGAGGGGGGGGGAGCTCAGACCCTGACCACCAAACAAGCCAAAAAAAACTTACGATAATTTCTCCTACATTGAAGATACAAATATAAAAAGTTGCAAAATATAACTGTAATCAGGGAACTCAGTTGAAAGTAATTTCGAATTTGTGAGGATTCTCCTAAATTCTTTTCTTTGTTTCTATGGTGTTGCGAAGATTACTCGTTGAAAGATTTGTATTTTATTTCTCAATTTCTTGTTTTCATTTTTCTTGCTGTTACTTGAAAATGAACTTCAAGTTCAATGAAAAATCTTACTATGCACTTTAAAAAACCTACATCGAAAGCTGTGTTTTCTTGATCATTTTGTTTTTAATAACGATATGAATCATAATAAGTTAAAGTTCACACAAGAAAACTCATACACATACATAAAGGACATAGGTGGGTAGACTTTTCCAGGGTCTGGGCTCCTTCAAATTTTTTCAAGGAGTTGCGGTCCACCCAGTGTCAGTGGCGCACCCAAGAGCGGGGAGGGGTCCACGGGTCCAGACCCTCCCTCATAACCCTTCATTTTTTCCGATTCATTATAGTCCCATGTATATAATATGTAAAATGTATTTAAATAATTGATATTAAGAATTTTTTTTATTTATTAATGTTAATTATTTATTCAATAATTTATTTTTTGCTGTTTCTTGTTCCTACAATCGACAAAATCAAAAAAATATGTTTGACTGCGTATTAGTGTATGATACGAGAATGGCAGACCTTCAACCCTCGACCTCCCTTTAAATACTCTTGTGTGCGCTACTGCTCATTTCATAGGTGTGATGAGGTAAGGAAAAAAGGTTATTATTATAACTTAATAATTAGTGCGGAATATTGTATTTATCTACAGAACTAAAATAAAAAACAACACTTTTAAAACCGCGTTTAAAGCAAAACTCAAGTTACAAACTTAATAATAATAGCCCTAAATATAATTATATCAAACGATTCATTTATTATGAAACAACTCAAATATATTAAAAAAATAAAACATTTGTTTCTGAAGAAAGTTTTTATTGTTATAGTCAGTAAAATGCTTAGTCTGCGTACTGTCAGCCAAACTTGAATTTTCCGTAAATAATTACTAACTGGTAAAATTTTAGGCGGTCACCACAAAATGTCTTGGCGGTCTACTGGTCAATCTCGATCGACGTAAAGCCCACCCCGGACATAGGAGTATGTAACGTTGTGCTTTCCTATGTTATGAGAGGCACGATAAAGGGCTGATGTTAAAGAAGTAACATAGTATATATGAAATACCAATATATTTTTCCTTTTTTCTTGATAAAGCCCAACCAAAATAGAACTCTCGCGTGTGTTGCTGTTTTTTTTTTTGTTTTTTTTTTGCACCAAGGCCTTTGGATAGCTAGCTACACCTCTGTTGGCATGTTGTTGAAGAAAGGATAGTGTAACGCCAGCTTAAATATCGTCTACGTCACTTGATAATTCATTCATCCAAAATTACGAGTTCCGGTTTCAATTCTCGAGTGTTACAATTTTACATTAATTAATCAGTTAGTATGGCAACCATTAAAATAATATAAAATTTTATAGATAACTGAGATGATTTAAGGCAGCGATTTTTAAGCTTCCAATCTGCGGTCCCTTTTATGTATCAGCCTGACAACGCGGAATTCTAAAATTTTGAGCACCCCTTTTTGATTTCCAACCCATGGCTGAGTGATTTAAAGGTGCCTCAATAATCCTAAGAGCTTCTACTACCTATATATAATTTTTTAACTTCTTTTTTTCCTTTAATAAAACAGTAGATGTCTAATTATTTGTATATATAAATATTACAAAATATTAATATCAAATATAAATAAATAAGGTATAAATGTATTAATTAGTGATCAAGTCCAGGATGGCACAACTTTCAAATTTTTCACGAGGTTTTTCAGAGTCTGTAAAAGAGGTAAATATTAATTAGTGGCCATCGTGGACCCCCTAGAAAGTGCTGGGGACCCCGGGGTTTGCAGGCTACATCTGGGTATTTCAAAATTCGCGCACATCCACATGCTAATCCTTGTTGCTTAAAGACCAAAAGGGGTGGTAGAGATTTCTGCCACTAGATAGCAGCTGGTGCCCCATCATAAGAAATTTTGAACGTAGCTGGGATTGTTTTCAAATTGCTGGTCAGTTGTGGTCAGTTGAGCACAACAAGGGGTGCAAGATATTTTCCCAAGAGCAAAGAATAGCCATCGTGGAATTTTATTTCGCTGTAGATAAATGCATTTCAACAGAAATATCCAGATGAAACAACACCAAATGCATTAACGATTACACGTTTAGTGCAACGGTTCCGTGACACAGGATCGGTTGCATACAGGAAGCGATCGGGTAGACCGTCCATAGTGAATACGAAAGGGGCAGATGTAGAGACCGCTTTACAAGGAAGTCCAATGAAAAAAATCGAAAACTCGCTGTGCAGCTTGGAATGTCGCGTTCATCAGCATGGAGCACAGCACGCGCATTAAACTTTCGAGCGTTTAAAATGCACGCTGTCCATGAAATGAAGTCTCTCGATTTTGAGAAAAGACTGCATTTCTGCGAGGGTTTCGTTCTTTCCTAGACTCATAAGACATCCATAAACAGGATAACATATTTTTTTACAGATGAGGTATGGTTCCATTTGCATGGATACGTGAACAACCAAAACAGCCAATATTGGTCCAGAACGTC
>BMAO01000945.1:0-36515 GCA_019973975.1 Trichonephila clavata
AATTTCAGTTTTAATTAATTGCTTTTTAAAGCCTTATTATTAAGATTTTCTAGATGAAATTTTTATTTTAGTATTACTCTTTTATTTGATACAATAATTATAAAATGGATTACTGTTGAACATGCTTTATGACGTAATTGGCGCGAGGTGGCGCTGCATTCATAGTAACAAAGGAATTTTGTAAATATATGAGATAGACTGGGGTTGATATGTACCGGAGAAAGAATGCCGAAACTGTGTTAAATTAGTTTTGGCTTTTAATAAATTGATGTTCTAATAAAGATATGATCATTTAAAAGGCCTAAATTATTTATTTGTTTCATGACAAATAAAATTGAACCTGCGGAGATAACTTAATATATCGCTTTTACACCTGATAATATAATGAAACCTTAGATTGCTAAAAATATTTTTTTCAAATATTTAAAAATGTTTAATAATGTGCAATGAATTGTAGAAAAAAATTAAAGTGTAAGAGGTAAATAGAGATTAAATCTTTTTTAGAAAATGAATGTACCTTAAAGTCATTAATAACAGACTTTAATATCACAAATAATTATTATACGGACGAACTTCTAGAAAAAAGGCTTTTATTGGCTTTTATTGAATAACAGCCACACACGCATTACTATTATAATAATAATATTTATCTTTCTTATAGAAACCTATTGTCTCAGTTAATGCTCTTTGATGAAATTATGTCAGAAGAATATTCTAAACCTTTTCTTTTGGCAATAAAGAACTTTTAGGATTAACTGACTTCATTAAAACAAGTATAGAACATTTTTATATATGTAAAAAAAGAGAAAAAGAACCAAAATTTTTAATGTACTCAATAAAAGCGCGTTTCTCTTTTGCGAATATTTTTACTATTCGGGTAAATATTTAGATATGTGCATGTTTAATAAAATATTATTATAACTGTTATAAACAGTCTAAAATAAAAGAAAAGGTAATTAAATACATTAACTAAGCTTTTTTGGTAGAATTACATGCCCAAGTTATTGTTAAATATATATATATATATATATATATATATATATATCGATAATGTACCATTTAACGCTTGTTAACTAAAATAACTTCAAAACATTTTTAAAAATATCATGTTAGGAAATAGGTATTTAATTTCTCTTAAAGCTTTTAAAAATCTCAAATTTATTCAAAAAAACATCAAACATCTTAGGTTTGTAATGAATTGTATCTAAATTGTACTTGTAAAATGTAATTTAACAGGATTATAGTAATCCCAGTGAGAGCTATCTGACTTTAAACTTGGACGGATAGTTGCTTCTGAGAAATTCTATTTCGGTTATTATTTTATTGTTCAACATTCGATCCCGCAGCACTTTTTTAACAAGCAAGTGTTTCTGTCATGGACAGAGCAATGGTTGACCATATCTGCTTAACAATCGTGATTTAAGACGTCGTAAAATGAGTTAAAAGAAAACGATTTGGTATGAGATAGCATTTATGCGTAAACATAAACTTACCAGAAACCCCAATGAGGTCAAAGCTTCGAAATATGACATTGATAGAATTAGAAAAGAGAAGAAAAAAACTATACTAACCACAATACAGATCGCATCCCTAGAACAGACTAAAAAAAAAAAATCTAGCGTACATGAAAAGGATAACTTGGCCCCATGCATGCGCAATTTCAGTTAGTTATATGGTAAAATCCGGATTTGGCGTGGTAACTCATTAAGTCCTAGATTCAATTGATCATAAAGACATTAAGCAATTTGGTGGTGTCTTAGGCGTGTTTATATGGTGTGGGGGTGTGTATTTGGCACCCGTCTATCACCGTCTTGCCTCCTAAAAATGTATGGGGGGGGGGGAAACAGCATCACCAGCAACTTCCATAATAACTATTATTATATTTCTCTTCAAGCACACTTAATCAATCACAAGTGAAACTACAAAAGGGAACCCTAGGAATGATATATATAGTGAGCAATCTAATCTCATGAATAACTCTAAGTAAACACGACTAAGTGAACTAGACAAGGAGAACAAGCGCTACTGATCTGAAAACTAAATCTGTTTCAATCTATCTCAGATCCTCAATCTAATAATTTAATATCTTAGCAACTATTTCCTTAACTCGCGCTATGTTTGTGAATAAAATATTCTAATATTCTCACCCACGTATCACCGCAACAGCTCCCCGGCTCCTTCTATCTTACATCTACAAAACCTTGATTTTATATAGTGAAACTAATTTAAATATCAAGGTTTCTTCTTGAGAGGCTGTGAGTTAACACGAATGCTAGCCCCAAAGTTTTCCCAAGAGGATTAGTGGAATAATGACGCGTAAAGATCCCTCACAATCGTACATTTCAAATCTTCTGGTTAGATTTAACATTTTATTGACTTAGATTCGTTCTGCCTAGATATTGAGACAAAAGGTACAATCACTCCATAAATCTATGCTAAACACTATTAGGGTGATAAAGCTCCCACCCTTCCATGTATTTAAACATTTTGTGAAGGATTGAAGTAGTAGGTAATCACCAAAGAGAAAATTCAGTCACCTAAATCAATGTTCCACAATCTTCATATCACCGCGAATCCGTTTAAAAGTACCCGCCCTTCGATGCGCTTAAACATTTTGTGAAAGATTTGAAGGATAGAGTAGGTAATACCAAAGAGAAATTCACAGTCACCTAAATCAATGCTCCACAACCTTCATATCACTGCGAACTGCACAACGCTTGGTAATTTTAATGCGACCCTCTTGTAATGCCGGACGGTCCCTGCTTCCATCTGAAACCCCTTGTCTACCCGCAGACCCGGCTAGGTGTGTGGGAGAAACCGAATAATCACTAGACATGTTTCACCCTAATTAATTTATTGACACCAAATTATCAATCAGACATAGTAACAATCTAATTAAGATAACTGATCAGGTAGTAGAGCGCGGAGGTGAGATTCAGTAACACGAGGATAATAATACGGACCGTCAACTGATTCCCCGATAGCTTAAACACGCTCAATATAAACTACGTCGCACGCTAAAAAGCTAACTTCTAATTAAACAAGGATCACTATACCTGTACTTTTATGAAGTTGCTCCTACACTTGAATCTTTGCAGGAGGTCCTTATCTGGATTTAATCACTATCGATTGATGCACTTTTAGTAATCCTTTTCATGGATAAATTCCAAATGCTCTTAATAATTCCACGAACCTTCACTCTTCAACTATTGGGTTGATGCATAATTATCCGGCGCTAATATCAGCACGTTTTTCATCAGTGAAAAGCAGCGTATTGTTTATTATTTTTGTGTAAAAATAATCTTCTCTGTGGTTTCAGAAAATTGCGAGTTGAAAACCATTGTCATATTCGCCATATTATGCTCTACCATTTCGAGAAAGGATGGAAAGCAGCACTGACATTTCGCGATCTCAACGAACTTTTTGGCAAAGGAACAATCAGCGAAAGTCAGTGTAGGGAGTCGTTTGCCCGTTTCAAATCAGGTGATAACCAGCTTGGAGGATAAGCCAGGGAGAGGTCGGCCATCGGATTTCGACGATCGGATGACTTGGTGGCCGATGTCAAAGTGTGGTTCGGCTCTAAGAATCGTGTCTTCGCTCGTGGAATCGACCGTCTGTCAAGCAAATGAGAAGCAGTAATTGAAGTAGACGGTGGACGGTGACTACGCTCCCGAATAATCATTTACACATGTTTTTGTTAAATATTGGTATTGATTTTGTTAAATAAAATGTGTTGAAAAAACGCCGGATAATTATGCATCAACCCAATACCAAACTAACTCACCAACTCACTTGCCAACTCCGCAAACTCGCGAATACAGAATTTAAATAATATACTTCATTTGCATAATGACGCTTCCTTACTCGGCGAGAGTTGATTTAAATAATTATTTTCCCCCAGAAGAATCCCAAAGGAATTAGTAGAACCGCGTATAGATCCGTCATACTCTGAGGGGAGAGGTAATTGATGGTTTATATTCATAAAAAGTCACGCAAAACCGAGAAATACACGACAGTAAATAAAATAGAAATAATTTAATATTCCTTGGCCGTTCCAGAACTCTTTGATCCGTGGTTCGGCAGCTGAGGACCACTGACCTATATCATAAGACTTTCCACCATATATAATTGCGGATGAAATTGGAGGGAAATTTTATAAGCTGCGTATCTCTCTCTCTCATGTTGTTGTTGCCGTGCGTTTCATCCTGGGATACATACAAAAGACGAGAGATAGATGAACAGAAACATACAATTCGATCACAGAAAAATATTCTAATTCTAATGACATTTGGGTCCTTACTGACAGTCGGACCTCGATTTATTATCTACAGGACTGGAGCAATGAATATGACTTCGTGGGCATACACATTATCGCCCATCTTAAAAATCTAGCCAATGGAAGAGAAGTCCACTTTTTGTGGATTCCCTCCCATGTTAACATCCAAGGGAACGATGCTGCAGACATCTTGGCTAAAAGAGGTTGTTCTGGGCCTCTCAACTGGGACTACACACCAAAATATAAAGAAATTTTCTCTATAAAGAAAAAAAGCAGCCAGACAAGACTGGCTCACCCCTCCTGCCCATCCTTGGTTCACCAGGAAGACCCCGGGGGGAGCGTTAGAATTCGGGGGTGACAGAAATGATCAAACGGCCATCTCAAGACTCCATAAGTGAACATCTAAAAAACATGACATTCGACTCAGGACGCAAAGTCTTTTCATTGTGCAAAAAATGCAATCTGAAGCCGGCATCCCCCGATCACATCTGGATTGCTTGGGTTCGCTTGGCGGATGTTTATGAAAGTCTCTACTGGTGCTTGGCTTCGCTAGAGTTCACAGTATCATGGATCTGATCTAGCTGCCGCTAGATCTCTGACGGATTAGAAACAACAACTACTACAACAGAAAAATATAGACTTTATTACAAACGATGATCCCAGCATAGAACAGTAGGAGTGGAGTGCGCTGCTTCCATCTGAGACGGGAATCCATCTCAATCGAAAATCCGACTTCTTTTCCCTAAGATATATCCATGTCTTATTCGGGATTCGAACCCGAACCGACTCGATTACAAGCCGTGTGTCATAACCACCATATTGGCTATAGTAGGCGGCATCTCTCCCTCTCATATAATAATCATTAAATTATTAAAATTTATTAAAATTAAATTTCCTATTCGGTTGGTTTAAGGGCGTGTTGGGTAGAGAGGGAATGGGTGAGAGAGAGTGCGTGAGTGCGATGTTTTTTCCAACCTTCAATGAACCATAAAAGAAACGAGCAATGAGGGGGGAAATGAATTTATTACCAAAAGTTTTATTACCTTTTGAAATGATCTCCGTGAAGATTTAGGCATTTTTATCATATCGGTATAGGAACTTCCCCGACGTTTCCTTCGATGAATACTGTCGCCATTGACGTATGATGGACATGAGTGTTGCTTTGAAGCTTTAATTGGTGTGAAATCTTTGAACTTACAATTATTTAATTCAAAGAAGAAAAGATGAAATTTATTTGGTGCTAAATAGGGGCTAAACACCGGGTGTTCAAAGATGCCTTTTATTTGATTTGTACCAGAAGATTTTAATTTACAGAAGTACTGTGAAGACGAATATCGTCACGACTCAGAAAACAACTCCAGAAGTTGCCATTAATCTTTTTTGAATGACTCCACACCAATGATAAGCTTCAAAACAACGTTCAGATTCGTTTCACATCAAAGTTAGCATCGGAAAGTTCATACGCCGATATGATAAATGCCTGAATTGAAATCTTCATGGCGATTATGTCGAAATGAAAACACGTTTGTACATTTTTAATAATAACATGTATGCAAGTCAGTCTAGAAATCTATGTATATATGTATTCGTATTGTCCCTATCCCTGGAGTTAAGCATTCATTTCTGGCTCAGATTTACACTTTGAAGCCTTAGAGATACAAACTATAACGCATATACTTTGAAATTTGCTTTATACATCAATACATTTTTCATGCGTTGCTTGAAAAGTTTAGTTTGATAAGTCATTCATAAATGTGTGCCTCTAAGGTATAGTTACCTTGGCAATTATGGAATTTTCCACAATTATACAAAGACCCCAGGAACATAATATCATACCCACAATTTTTTGCATCCTGATTGGCTCAAAAGTACTGTGAACAGTTCCAAAGAATAGTCTGACCACCCAATTCACTACTTAAATTCATGAGATATAATTTGAAAATGTTTAATATACTATCTCCGAGAGGAAAATTTCTTTTTTTAAAATGGATTCATTTATTTTTACCACTATTTGTGTAAGAATTCATTATTCGATTGAAAGGAAAACTTTCTTTGAATAGCTCCCAAATTTAAATTGACTCATAAATTTTTATTCGAATAATATTTATATGTAATTGCTAAGACTTGCTTGTCTCAAAGAAAAATATTTTCTTAATCTCGATCCTCATAAAAACAGCATCTTCATAAAAATTACTCAAACTTTATACGATAAAATTAATTTTTCTTTAAAAAATTTCAAAAGAAATTCATTTATTTATTTTATTTCGCAGAGAAAAAGTAAATTTAAAATAATGTTTTAGTATTTAAAACCAAGGAAATGTTTTTTTTTTAATTCTTTTACGCTGTACTGTCGAGTTTGTTGCTTTTGATTAAAAAAATTCATTTAAACTAAGAAAAAAAATTAAAAGCAAAATTCCATTTTGCATACGTTTTTTGGCGAAATTCCAAATGGTTTTTAAATACTTCTTGTAATTATGCAACCCTGAGAACAATGAAAAACAAAGAAAGGAAGGATGTGTCAGTGTCGTTTTTCAAGAAAAGAAAAAAAGATTTTTTCTTCTACTGTTTAAGAATTTCTTTTAATAAAACGGAACCCTTTTCACAATATGTTTGTCTAAAAAATTATTTACTTTCTCACTTTTTCGTGTTCATATTCTACTCGCAAAATGATATTTTTATAGTCTCATTAATATTTAATCTACTTTTCATACTTACCAGGTTGCCCTACAAAAAGACTTTTCTAAACACACTTTTATCATTGTTATTTTACCTGTCATACCTAACTGAAACTAATAAAGATTAAATCAATATTTTTGTGCATCTTTTTCTTCTTTATCTTTGAAATTTGAGTAACTGAGCTAATCAACTGAGATATAAAGCTTTCTTAGATTAGAAGAATTCATATTTTATTAAAACATTGTAAATTTAAAGATATATTGTAACGAATTATGGATTTCAATCGATTGGCATAAATTCTGCTGAATCGATAATTAATTATTGACAAAATGATTGTTAAAAAGGAACTTGCAATAAAGGCTCTCTCAGGGGAGCGCTTTGGTACCCCCCCCCTCCTCTAATAGGAAAATCCCAAATTTGCATTCATTATTCTTTTTTACATTCCATTATACATTAAAGACGAAAATTTCGATGCAACAAGAAAGAAATACCTGATTGTTAACTCAATTTGTATGTTCTCTTTTCTTTTTACTATTTATTCATACTGAAGATTGTAAAACTCCAAAGATAATTTTAAACAAAGAAAGCTATGGACATACTTATTATAATATGAACAAAATGAGCAAAAATTTATTATTCCTAATAAATTAATTTTTCAAACAATCAATGGTCAAGTGCAGGAGTAATCAAATGTATTAAAAAAAATATCATAAATTATTTTTAAATGACAGTATTTCACACACACCTTTATCATAATGATTAAAATTACTGTTCCGAGTAGATTTAATTTGGCAAGAAATTTTAGAAACACATCTGGGAGAAAGGGGATCTTCCTTCATTCTCCTTATCCCCAACATCCCCGAAATTGACCAGTTTGGAGGTAGCGGATTTTTCGTTTTTGCTCGTATCAGGCTTGGTACCCCTACTCACTTTTACATCATCCAATGTGGTTTAGTCTATAGTCCATCCAATGTGGTTTAGTCTATAGTCCATACAATGTGGTTTAGTCTATAGTCCATACAATGTGGTTTAGTCTATAGTCCATCCAATGTGGTTTAGTCTATAGTCCATACAATGTGGTTTAGTCTATAGTCCGTTCAATGTGGTTTAGTCTATAGTCCGTTCAATGTGGTTTAGTCAATAGTCCATCAAATGTGGTTTTGTCTGTTGCACTGAAATACTCCTTTCTCACTGGAGGGTTTTCAGTTCTGCATGAACAATAATACCACATCTCATCATCACGCAGTGGCGCACACAAGGGAGTCGTCACACAAGGGTCTGGACCCCCCACACACACACAAAGCCCTTGAGTTTATTTCGATTAATGATAATCCTATATATATATAACGTAAAATTTAATTACTTGTAATCAACTTATAATTTTATTAATTAATGCTAATTATTAATTCAATAATCTATTTTTTGCTGTTTTTTTTTTTGTTAACAAAATCGACGAAATCGGAAGAATCAATTGGTGTTATCTAGAGGTATGATACGAATTGAAGGACTTTCGACCATGGACCTCCCCCACTTGAAAAAACTTTGTGTGCGCTCTGTCATCACGTTATATCATACTTAGAATACGTTAGTAATCGAATTTCTGTTGGAGAATAAAAACAATCCAATACATGAATTGGCAGGAAAGATTTCTGAATCTAACTTCAATAGAACATGTGAAAAACACTCTATGGCAGTGACTGACTCTTAAACTTTCAATCACCGCGGCCCCCTTTATGTATCAGCGTAAAATCGCGGACCATCAAGATTTTAAACATCCCCCTCCCTGATTTTTTAATCAAAATACATCTGACTTAATATTCTTGATCAAAGATTATCTTCCAGTCGATGCCTTCCCATTGTGGCCTTTGGGAAAATGAAATGGCTGACCTTTTTGCAAAAAGAGACACGTATATTCTCCAAAGATCTACTAGAGACCTGCCTCTTCTCTCAGCAAAACGCGAAATTGTTAGGATTTATAGAAAATGCTTTCGAGATGCTGCCGCCAGTGCTGCCAAAAATAAATCATGGAGAGTTCTATTAAAACCTAATTGTGTCTAAGACTCTCCTCGTGCTGCCGCTGTGGCTGAGTTTAGATTATTGACTGGACACGACTGCCTTTGCACTCATTTGTTCCGTTTTAAACTGACTGACTCCCCTTTTTATGTTTTGTGTGCTTCTGGATAAGTCATGGACGCTGCTCATCTTGACGTGTGCTCTGCACTTAAGAATTTGGACTATATTGTAAAAAAATACTGCAGAGCTCGTTGCCTAATGACCTGATGGTCAATGGCCAGGATAAATAATAAATATTCTTGATCAAAATTAACCCGACTTAATATTCTTAATCAAAATACACTCGACAATATTCTTGATCAAAATACAAGTTCTAGTAGGGTTTTTCATTGCAGACTATTTAGTAATCTAGTCTTGTACGGTACATCTTTCTATTTTTCCACGAGTTCTTTCAGAGTCTGTAAAAAAGTTAAATCTCGACATTAAATGAGAGACTCCGTGGACCCTCAGGGGTCCAAGAACCATAGTTTAAGAGCCGCTGCTCTAGAGAGATGATTGGCTTCACCCTATTAGTCATCAGAAATTATTTCGATTTGTAATTGGTGCTACAAGAGGAATGGTTTATAATCCTTTACTGTGCATGCACAATGTCAGTCTTGTAAAGCAGTCAGACTGGACACATAAAATAAAAGGCTGGATTTTTTTAGTTACCTGTCACGTGGACATTTTGATCTTGTTTCAATTCGGCTCAAAACTAAATTTTCAATAAAATTCTTTTTAACTTTTTTAATATTTTTTTTAAAAATTTTATACCTAGTTTTTTTTTAAATTGGAGATCGTATGATAGTATTTGTGCAGATTTATAATGCGTTATATTACACAAAATTGAGATAAAAAGTTCATGAACGGGTTTATCAATATTTTGGAAATCAATCCACGTCACAATCAAAAATTTATAATCAACAAACATTTTAGAAAGTCCAATAACCCGGACAAAATAAATAAAACTATCTCCATTTTTTAAAAAATTTTGTTAATAATTTATTTCCAACAACAAACATTTCCAGTTACAGTAGAACGTCGTTTATCCGAATTAATTGGGACCGGACACCGTTCGGATACGCGATTGTTCGGATAACTGAAACCCGAATGCGATCCATGCAGTAAATGAAACCGGACACTAAACGAATATTGAAAATCATCAAATGCGGGAAACGTGCTTGAATAAAAAACAAAATAGGTGCAAAATATCGCAATTGTACCTTTATTGTGGAAAATATTAACTTATTTTTCGCTATACCATTGTGCACCTTCGTTTTTTTGCTGCAAAGTCTCTAAATATCTTGAGCAGCAGTAGTGGATTAGGACAGTATCTTGAGCAGTAGTAGTGGAGTAGGACAGTATCTTGAGTAGCAGTAGTGGAGTAGGTCAGTATCTTGAGTAGCAGTAGTGGAGTAGGTCAGTATCTTGAGCAGCAGTAGTGGAGTAGGACAGTATCTTGAGTAGCAGTAGTGGAGTAGGACAGTATCTTGAGCAGTAGTAGTGGAGTAGGACAGTATCTTGAGTAGCAGTAGTGGTGTAGGTCAGTATCTTGAGCAGCAGTAGTGGAGTAGGACAGTATCTTGAGCAGTAGTAGTGGAGTAGGACAGTATCTTGAATAGCAGTAGTTGATCAGTATGAAATACTGATTGGTTTTCGTACCACTCCATAGCTCTCTCAAACGCAGAAACGCGCCAGCATTTGATGGATGCTTGTGTTACTTTCATTGTTTTCTTCGTCTTCATCCGTTTCATCGTCAACAGGATCAGATTCTTCTTGCACGGAAGTCACAATCTAGTCATCATTTAGCATTTGACATCCACAGTTTTCTGTATCGCATGCCATCTGGGTTTCTAAATGTTCCTCATCGCATACTTGAAATCCTGGGATCGATTGGCAAAGTCGGTAATCTCCTCCCGGTGGTATTTTTCGCCTTCTAAACATGGCCACAACTTATTCCATGTATTTTTCAGGCTATGTCTTTCGAGCGAGTCCCACACTGGGGCTAACATGTAGCAGGGCGTCCTTCATATTGAGCTTTTTTAGCAAACCTGGTCCGGATATTTGACGCTCCGGATAATAAAAGTTCGGATAAACGACGTTCTACTGTAAATCTAATACTTTCGTAAATTCTTAAAACACTTAAGAGGGGAAATATGAAGAAAATCAGCTTTAAACGTGAAAAAAGCAATGATTATTTCATTATGATAATGCACAACATAGTTTATATAAAAATTTGTTAATTTTTGGCTTTTAAGGAACATCCTGCTCTTTCAACAAGTTCAGAAAGTTTATCATGCTTTTTTTTTAAAAAAAATTAAATTATTTCAAAGAATAAGATTTTAAGGCTACACGGTATCCTTTTTCAAAAAATTTTTCTGGGGACAGTAATATTAAAAGTAATTTATGTATTGTTTTCAGACTATATTATTAAACCGATTCTGAAAATAAAAAATCATTTTAACAAGCCATTATTTTAAAATTTAAAAAAAATTTTAATTTTTGAAGTTTTTTTAAACTCTTATAAAATACACAATTTTTGAAATTTTAAAATTATTTTACATGATTTATATTTCTTACATTATTGCAAACAAAAGTTAGTATGGATTTCAAAATCTAGTTCCTTGTTGATTTTTAATAATTTTTTTTCTAGCTAAACCTGAAAAAAACACGAAAATTTTTAAAATATTAACTTTAACATTTAAAAAAAAATTACTAAAGATCTCAGACCTAAACCCATACTAAATTTTATGTAACACATATATCTAAGTATCTATAAAAAATTTCAAGACTCTATCTTGAACAGAAAAAAAGCCTTAGGGATTAGAAAACACATCTTCAAAAATAAAAGTCTGAGAAAAATGCATTTAAAGTTTGTAAAGGCATAAAACAAAAACAATACTTGCAAAGCTCTAAATTTTTAATGTATTATTTTACTACTTATATAATACATAAAAACACTACTTTAATTAAATATGATTGAAAATATTTTTACTTATTCAAAATATGTTTTTGCAAAATATCGAAATAGCATTTGTTACGATGACAGATTTTTCAGCATAAAGTTAACATAATAATTTCACAAAAGTTTTAAAACACAATACACTTATAAAAAATAATAATGTTATAAATTAAAGCTTAAAAAGTTAAAATACACCAGATTTGTACATAGCACCTAATTTTTATTCAATTTTAAGTCGATGCAATTTAGCAAGTTTTCATTTTTGCTGCGCGACTTTAAAATTTGCAGATTTTATTTTTTTTCTGAAATAGGTTCTCCTATAATCGGTAAAGTTGGCTAAATGTTCTGATGATAAACTTGTTGCAAGGCAATTTAGCATCCTGAAATGTTTTAAGGCTTTTAATGTTCCAACATTAAATTCAGATATTGCACTCGACACGGCAATCAACACACGTCTCCTAGAAGCTGTATTTGCTTTGGAACATTTGTTCCATATCATCGAATGCAATGCTTCATTGGAATTTTGTGTTAAACCTCTAACACACCTGCTTAATAATTCCGTTGAAGCCAATCTTTGATAAATTGGCAAAATTTTGGGCAAATATTCTTCATTGATTGGTGTTTTTACCCAATCTTTATGCAAACCTGGTTTCTTCCTACGTGCTAATGATGACTGGTAAAAACACCAAGAGTCGATACCAGAAGGACACTTTTTATGTTGTGGCTTCTGGTCTGTAGATATGCAATGAAATAGGGTAGCATAAATTGCAGTTTTCATTGCCTCTACATCACCTATATTTTTGCGTATAGCATTAGTGTAGTATCTAGTAAGCTTTTTTATTGTCTCTTCTTTCAAACTGCCGTGTTTCTTCCCTCCCAGAGTTACACCTTTCAATCGCCAATCTTTTACTGTCAGCCTCAAAGCTGTTCCTAATCTTTTGCTCACATGGTTGATGCATTCTTCTTTTTTAATTTGTATTTCCTTCCATAAATTTTTCTTTCTTTTAATTCTAAGAAAGCCTTAGAATCCCCATCAGAGAGCAAGGTTGTGTACCGGAAGCCAATGCTCTCAGATCTTTCCATATTTTCACAGCTGCATTTACTTCCATTGCACCAGATGATCCGACATGTGTTGCACTACAAGCATCCTGATGTCCTTTATACCAAATATGAAATTCAACACTGTCTTCTCCAAGCGCAAATTTAGTCTGTTCACATTCTCCACACCACTTTGACATCACTTCGTAGTCGATCACAAAGCCAATCAGCAAGTCGATAACACATCCTATTCCGATGTTTGACGTATGCCCTCTTGTCAACCAGCTTCCATCATATGACACTTCAATATCGACGCTATCTTTATCGTTCCTTGAGCCATTTGCCTCTCTGACATCTTTACGAATATCAAGCAACAGCTGATTGGAAGCAACGAGATGTCCATTCAGAACTTTTGCTTTATAGGAATTAAAAGTTTTACTAGACATTATATTTAAATTCATATGCATGCAGAATTTTTCCAACGCCGAGTACCCAAGTCCCAAACTTAACATACCTTGCACTATTCTCATATTTACATCAAATGGAGCATTAAAAAATTGATGCTTGCTAACATTTGTTATTTGATGTAATTTAGTATCAACCAACTGTTTTGAAGAATATGTTTCACTTTGGGTTTGGTCACAATTAATACATACAACATTCATTTTGAATACAAATCCATTTCTGTGACCAAAACAAAGTTTCAAGGATGCACTATGACAAATACTGCATAAATGATTTGTAAACAAACTACTTAAACATTCAGTATCCACTATAATGTAATTTGGAGCATCACTGAAATATTTACTTTTATCTGTAGTATTCTTTCTTGTATTCAAAACACTTGTTTTCTGAAGTCTTGTTGTTATAACAGGTAAAAGATGGTCATTAACATCGTAACTTTCAACAGTACTCCATCTTTTAGAAATATTGCTTCTCTTCGCAAGCTGCGAAAGTTTTTTCCGTGGCATTTTCTCAACAGAAAAAACTTAACTTGAACAAAGTAAACAAGCTTTTAAGCTATATAAATTATATGAGAATAAATATTGGTCTTGAGAAAGACCTTTTTTTTATCAATTTTATCTAAATAACTATAAGCACACCAAAAACTCAAAATGTAAACAAACAGAAGTGATTTCAGTAGTGAAAGTTGAAGTTAATAATCACTTCTCAGCAAATATCGATTTTATTAAAAATATTAGTAATTAATTAAATTTAAGAATGGAAAAATGCTTTAAAATGAAACCAAAACTAACCACGCCCCCTCAGCTGTCAAATATCGGGTCTGATAGCACTCAGAAAACTTCAAATATCTTAAGAAACTAATTGGTTAGCGGATTTGAAATGTGGGGCCAAGATTTCCAATCGTTTGGGCTGCAGGAAAAGGCAAAAAAAAGTTTTTTCGATAAAATTGTCATTTTTACGGTAATGTGTAGCCTTAAACAAGAGAACATTATTGAAAAATTTCAGAAAGTTGCTCTTATTTGTCAATAAATGCTTCTAAAAAAGATGGCAAAGTTACATAAATGCAACAAAAAAAATGTATTGCAAAGATAGCAATGGCTTAGTAAAAATTACTTCCAAACTTTTGATCCCACATTGTAGTATTTAAAAAGTTAAAACTGTTCAATAGGAAATATGCATTAATGTCTCTCTAGATGAGCAAAAGATATCAGCTATAAATTTAAGAAATTCTGATAAGTGAAACAAAAAATGGAAAACTATATTTGTTACTTCTTTCTTGTTGAAATTATGTAAAAGAGAGAGGAGTTATTTTTCCCTTCGAATGAATATGAAGGGGGGAAAACTCATAAAAGTATTTTTTGATAGATTGATTGGATTATGTGATATGGAGCAAATACTCCTTCTGAACCAGACAGAAGCTTCTTCTACAAAAGTATCCATCGTAAGAATTAAATTTATATAGATATGTTCAGCAAATAAATAAAATTATCGAAGCCCGAGGGGAAAATGTGTCTTTCACGGGTAAGTAGGGAAAAAGTGCTAAAAAAGAAAACTCCAAATCTTTCCTTTAGCCGCCCAATCAACAAACATGCCAAAGAAGTTGTGGTACCAAATTTCGCCAAATTGAATGAATGTTCTTAGTAAGTCTTTCTTTTATACAATAATGCAAGGCTCGAGGTAAGAAGAAATAAAATCTCTTTTATTGCACTAGCTTCGAACAGATCTAACTACACACTTTCACCTCTTTCTTGTTCAACACAGTACAGCTGCAGTACATTTACTAAAGACGTGGAATTCGAGAAAATCAGGAAAGAAAGTTGTTGAAGAAACGTAGTGTTTAAGAAATTTATTAGAAGACTTGTACTTCTTGGGACCCCCTTTCCTCAGCATAATTGATTGGAAAGAAAGTTTTGAAATCTTTCAATCCTTGAAGTTTCGCAATTTTTTAAAAGTCAAAAGGTGATAAGAAAAAGAAACGTCTGCAAAATTTTGAGATGTAAGAATTATATTTAAAAAGAACGAATGTTTATGCAGTTTTTAGAAGAATATTTTAAGCACTATGCGCAGAATCTCATTTTAAGCAAAAATAGATTATCTTTAATATAAATGGTGGGAAAATACGAGAAGTATTAAATCACACAAATGAACATTGTGTAACATAATGGTAGAAGGAAGTTAAAAATTAGAAATTCAGCCAGTTACAATAATCCCTAAGGATGTAGTGGATCAATTACTTCGAGAATGGAGCAATTTTTAAGAATTTCTTCGAAGAGAAAAACAAAAAACTTCTTGGTACAATTTCAGTGATATTAACCCCTTAAGCGGTCAATTATTTTTCCGAAAATATTCCAAAAAAGGGCACATTTTTTATTGCATATAACTAAACATAATACTCAACAAAATTCGTAGATAGAACATTTTATTTTAATTTTCAAAATTTTAAAGTTTTCACACTATTTTTATATTTTATAATAATCCTAAATGTTTGCTTTTTATAAGTACGCATTACATGCTATGAAGAATGTTTTATACATGTGTGTGTGTGTTAGAAAAATTTCTCTCATACTTACAAAAATATTTCAAGTTTGTACTTCTTTTTCAAATGGTCGATAATTTTATACTGTGACGTAATGGAACTCGGTAGCGTATTGGGACGCCAGGCTAATCGTTAAAAATACTTTTATTTGTGATCAAAAATTGGTTTATTTCACTTTTTAACATTTAGAAGATCACTAGGAAGAGAAAAAGGTCAGTTTCAGGTGTTAGTTCTATATAGCCAGTCAATTGCCTTGGTGTCCACTCCTCACGTCTTCTTTATTAGTCCGTCGGATCCTCTCTCAGGCGTCTATCGAGGGAATCGATCTACCGCGGGACCTCGCCTCGTGCTTTCTTCCTAGATCCCAGGACTCCGTCTCGGGGGTCGATCGTGGGAGTCTATCGGGAGGCCATCCCTCTTTTTCTTGGGTTGACCCTTTTAAACTCTAGGGGCGGGTCCACTCCACGCCCCTCATCAACCCCCATCGGCAGGCCTCAAGGTTTTTCACCCTGCACCTTGGTATTGCAAGCCCACCATTCGTTCAGGGATAACAAAGGCTCCGGTCCCTCTCAAAGATCGCCGGCGACAAGGGCTTGGCTGACATCTGGTACTCGAATCATCACGCCGCCTTTTCCTCTTTTGATGCCACCCGCCGCCGTCTGCCCAGGCGCCAGCTTTTCAAGACGGACAATCACTGCCTATGGACGAAAAATAAGGCAGTGATGCCCAGCCCATAGTGTTTACCAGTTACACTGGCGCCGACAGTCCAGCTGTCCCACAAAGCACAATGACGCCAAAGCCACGTGCTCCCCAGCTGTGGCATGAATCATGAATAGGGGCGATTTCTCCTTTGTGACAACGTCACAATACATATATGCACATATATATATATGCACACACAATTTGAAGCATGGTGGAATATTAAGTCTTATATTGCAATAGGGACAGAGATAATATTGACTTTTTTGGATTAACTTTTCAATTTCATTTCTTCTCAAGCAACAAATTCAATTCAAGCACATTGCCTTCCAGTCCCTGTTCTTTATCGAATATTTTCAAGAATCTCAAAGAAAAGTCACCGCTTTTACCACAAAGAAAATCTTGGATAAGAAGTATTTCAGTTCCATGGACAAACTGCATCTCTAAAAAATACTAGCACAAAAAATCTCACCATAACTGAACTCAGTGGCGCAACAGAGCTAAGGCCTGATGTGCCTATCTCAGCTTTTGTGACCTTAGGCGCAGGAGAGCATGTGCAGATGTTTCGGTCGAGTGGTCAGTCTAACGTGAAACTCTCAGTGTTCAGTTCCCAAGCAAGTTTGGTACTCGTTTTATCCACCCACTGAAGGGATGAAAGGCTGAGTGGAACTTTTCCAGCCCGGGATTTGAACCCCGGACCTGTGGCGTGGAAGTGCGATACACTACAACTCGCCACTGGGCTTCAATAACCTCACCATAAGCATGAAAAATATATGCAAATCAAAGATAAAGAAATAAAATACCACTGCCCGTACAGCGTACAGGGAAACAGTTGTGGCTAGCTTTCGGTAGAGTAGGGTTTTCGAGCAAACCAGTTAAGGGGTTAAGGCAATTTTTATTCATTGTCATTAAAAATCCAATTTTTGCAATAAAATTTTGAAAAGTTAATAAAGTTTTAAATAAAAATAAAAGTATATATCTGAATAATCAAATTTATTATAATTGCTTTGAATAGATATGACATCCCACTGAGCTCATTTTTCCGTTAAGTAATTTTGCATTGTGGATCTCAGAAAATAATTTTTGCCTAATCAACTGTCTTATTTTACTAAATGAGAAAATTGTTTTATTAAAGATAGACCAAGAAGAAAGTCAAATTACGGAGAAATAGTTCCCAAGATAAATAAGGCTGTCTCACAACTGGCAAATTTTTTTTAATAATTTGATTCTATTTGAATTCTGTATTGAATTCCTGTTTACTTATAATTTTTCTCATGTGTCGCTCTTCCATTGATAAAAAACTAATTAATTCTTCATGAATTTTACTTTACTCCAACACGTTTTATTGGAGAAATTTATCACTGTTAACTTTTTTTTTTATCCTACTCCCGTCTTCGGCATCCTTGCCATTAGTCGACGAGCATCCCAATAAAATGATGACGAAGCATAAAAAGAATTAAAATTTGTCTCCTTAGAGTTGTCTACAAAAAATTTTAAAACAATATGGCAGTGTCTGAGGTGGTCACCATCCATTTCACCCTGGTTGCACAGAGGGCACCAAGTAGAATCCTTTAGTCCAATGTGATATAAATGCCTTTGCAAGTAGTCGTGTCCGGTAAGCAGACGAAAGCACGCAACTCCAACAGATCGAGGCAGGGAACTGGGAACTCTACCACTTTTGTTAAGCAAGATATTCCACCTTTTACCTGCAGCTGCTTCACCATACAGGGAGACTCTATTAATTTGCAGTTTACTGTAAATGATTATTTTGATGTTACACAGAGACAAGGGAGAGTCAGGTTGGGACATGAGAGATCCCTCTTCAGCAAGCCTATCTGGTTTCTCATTTCCAGAAATGTTACATTGGCTGGGAATCTACTGGAGGGCAATGCTTCCTCTAGACTTCCCAAGTTCAGCTAATTTCCTTCTACAGGAATTCACTAGAGCGTTTTCATTATATCTTGAGTTTATTAGAGACAAAATGGCAGCTTGAGAATCGATAAAGAATACAATATTATGTTCAGTTACACAACCACTTTCCTTACAAAAATTTTTGAAACAAATTTTAAAAATTCTCATCACATTTTTTTATTTATTTTATTATTAAATATAAGGAAACGAAACAAAGTAAAATATGCAAGTTTTAAGTAGAATTTTAAATTTTTTTACAGGTGTAAAAGCATTTAGTTTTAATATTAGTTTACTATCCCAAGTTATCTCGGGCAAATGGGAAAAAAAAATAAATTTAGTCTTTGTAGGATAGTTTTTGAAACAAGACACAACACAAAGTGATACCTGACATTCTGTACACTGGTATCTCTCTGGTCTCTTTTCTTACTGGCTTACCTCTTTACGAGGTGACAGAGTACACTGTCTAGTTGGATTAGATTTTTTTTCTGCAGCAGGAATAACATCTGGAAAATACCCAGAGGTTAACTTGAGTGGTGCAGGACTAATGCTGGGTCTTCCTGATGCAACAAAAACTCTTAACGGTGATTTTCTGCAATTATTTTTTCAATCTCAGTTCCATTCTAAATTGTTTAGATGATCGTGAACCTCCTTATTTACAGTACTAAATGTAAGCTACCCCCTACAGAAGAATCACTTCCAATATTTTCAATGTTCACCATAATCACTCTCTGCAAAATCATCTCTTTCGTTAGCTTGCATCATTGCCCTTATTTTACTTTTTTTCAACGGAACTATACATCCTTTAGACATTACTAATCCACCAGCCGACGTGTACTATGTTGTGATTTGGTTGCGTATTCAGTTTTCAAATATCAGTCCTTAATTTTCGTTTTGAATATTTATTATGATGACACACCTCACATAAACAATTATATATAAATTAAAAACTGTTATTTTGTGGGTAGGCACACTTACCAATTTCGGGGTTCCGATATTGGCCAAAGTTGATTACAGACTGAATGAATCCCCCACCGGTTAGGGAAGGTTCACACATATTTCCCTTTAGGGATTACTGAGAAGCAATCCTCAGCATACTATACAATAGGGAAAACACGTGACCTATATATCCCTCCAAAAAAGATCCACGAAACCAACAAAACTTTGCAGACTGCCAATCAAAGCTGGATATTTCCTTTCATTTCCTCCTGGCCGAGTAAAACCATGGTAAAACAAATAGTACGGACAAATTCTGCTTCAACCGAGCTTTCTCGGGATAATAATTAACTGCAACATATACGAACCCGAGAAAACTTGGGATAATCAAGCAAGCGGTTAAAACTTATTTTTAAAAAGTTCGTTAATAGTGAAAGCAAGTCTTTGAAAAATGATCAAGTACAGATTACTAAAAAATTATCCCTCATGTAGCTCAAAATGTTTTATTTTGAAATGTTTCCTTTAATAAATTTGCTGATACGTCTAAAACTGCATAGAATGTGTAGAATACCTTATCGATATATGAAATAATATTATGGAATAAAATGCTTTTAATGGTCTATAATTTTCCCGTGGAATATATTGTATTTAAAGAAAAACATCAATTGTAATAATTATCAATATGTACCTGTACAAAAAGAAAAATCCACACACCCGGTCACTCACTATATACATCAATTACAGCTCACTTAAGTTAAATAAAAATGTAAAAATCTTTTAACTGGTTTTTCAATAACATTTTATGCTTTGGAGTAATGCAGATTTAATAAATAATTTTCTCGGTCGTGTGAAAATATATATTTATCTAATAACAAACACTGATTAAAGGAAGTAACCACTGGTAAATTTATTTACAACTTTCAAGGAAACTTGGTAGAATTTATTGATAAATCTCCCAATGAAAACACAGTTAAAAGAAAAAATACGTACTAAGCTCCTACATGTCTATACCAATTCTACATATTCTATAGAAAATAGATTAAACTTGGTTTTACTTAGAATAGCGTCGCTATAAATTCACGTGTGTGAAGGGACTGAGCAACAAACGGCAATAATAATTTTCAATCATGATTAAGAAGAGAGTTCTTGAACTGTGTACCTATTTCTCCTGAAGGATATATTACGAAATAACATTAATTTAAGCAACAGTATATGTATTCTAAATAGCAAATAAAAATCACAAGAAAAATGTTAATCTTTCTTATAAGGTCTTAAAAATTTTGCAAAAAACAGGATTTCCAATGCATAAAAATACTATGAATAAAGATTTGGTCATTTTCATACATTGTCCTCAATGATATTAAAACTATTTTTTTTAATTTTTCAAGTATTCTCTCTCTTCCTCTCCTTTTCCTTCTCTTTACATCTGCCTCGCTAACTCTCTTCTCTCTTCATCCCTCTCTCTCTTTCTTTCCTTCCCTACCTCTTCCTCATTATCTGCTTTCTCACTCTACTCATCACTCTCTATCTTTAGCTTACTATCTGTCCTCTTTACCCCTTTCTCTCTTTTCTGCCTTCTCTCTCTCTCTACCCATTTCTTCCTTCGTCCTTTTCAATACCTCTGCCTCACTATCTATCCTCCCTCCTTTTCTCTACCCCTTCCTCACTTCCTCCTCACTTCCTCCTCCCTACCTCTACGCCACTATATCTCCTCCCTCGTTTTCTCTAGCCCATCCGCTTGTCCAGTTTGAGGCTATGCAGCCTAAACTAACATTAATATTTTAAATGTTGTGCAAAATTCCTTCATCCGTATGGTTGTAAAAGCAACTAGATATATGAGAAATGAACATATAAATAAAACTCTTAAAACTAATAGTTTTAAAGCACACATCCAAAAAATAAACATTAACTTTTTTTTAACTCTCTTCCTGAAACCAACAACTTTAATATGGTGAATTTAAATGCCCTATATGTAAATGATAAAAACCAAAAGGCCAAGAAGAAACCTCTTGGATTTTTACAATCCGCCTTCATCTTTATCGCAATAGTTTTTTAATTATTGCACAATAAAAAAAATTAAATTTCTTTTTTAATTTTTTTCTTTTGATTTCTTTATTTTTTGCCCCACTGGACAAGCTAATCTTTCAATTTTTCTTTACACCCCTTTTGGGCAGCCAATAAGAGTCTCTATCCTCATCCGTCCTCGACCAATCAGAGAGCAACGTCTCAGCTTTCAACCATGTCAAGCTCCAAGGAAAGGAACAAAAATCAAGTCAAGATGCCACTTTAAGCCACGCCTCCGGATCTCCTCGCAACAACCAATAGCCACCATGCCTCTCCGCAGAATGTGAAAACCAACTAGAGTCGTTCCAACATCTAAGACTTTCACGATATGGGAAGACTGTTTTTCAGTCCAAAGCCCACAGATACAAACGTCTCTACCCCCTCCCTCTCTTTCTTCCTCCTTCTATCTACCTCTGCCTCACTATCTGTTTCTCTCTCCCTCCCACTGCTCCTCTGTGCTTGGAGAAAAATTTCAAAAAGTTTTCTATGGGGGAGATTTTTTTCTTTTTTAAATTGAAAAATGTGAATTAGTTTTGTTTAATATATTTAAAAAAATGTATTGTAGAGACACTAGTTGCAATACATTCAAATACGTATGAAGTTCAATCACAATTATCTTTAAAAATATGTTAATAAAATTTGTATCAACTTTTTTTATGGGGATTGCATTATGTTTATAAATTTCACTAAAGTGTGTGTATGCAAAAAGTCAGTTTTTGTTTATTTTTTATGTATCATGAAAGAAATAAATATAAACTTTTTCTACATAGCCCAATATATATGATATATATAGCGGATAGTCATAAAAATATACCTATTAATTTCCAATGACCTAAATATTCAATAAAACTATGGTTTAGGGTTTTTCCATTGCGCTGAATAGATTGTGCAGGGGAAAAAAGGGCTCTACTATTCGAAATATTCAAAAAAAAAATCTGTAACCGTAATTATAAAAGCTCTATTATTTTAAATCCTCACAATCTGCAGTTCACACTTTCAAACAACAATGTCTGAAAGTTGATAGGCCGCTAGAAGTTCAGATATGAAATAAGCATTGTTTACTGATGACAAACTCTTACAATCAAGTCATAAAGTTTTTAAAAAAATATTGCCAATTCCCAATTCCTGATAATAATAAAAAAAACTGCGTTAAGAAATTCCCATGTTGTTTTAAAATTTGATGAAATACGAATTTCTAAAACGAATTACCCCCCCCCCCCTATCTCTCTCTCTCTCTTCACCCTTTTTACTAAATTACTTCGAGAAGAAATATAATTTGTCTCAAATTACCTTTGAAAAAGCTTAATTCTTTTATCAACTTACTTATAAAGAAATTTAATTTTAAGCACCAAGAAAATCCAAAGTTGAAAAAGTTATCAAGGAAACAGGATTATTTAGTAAAAAATATGCAACACATAATAGCATAAATAGTTTTTTTTTTTCTTTTTAAATACAGCCTTTTTCTTGAATTTTAAAACTTTCTAAAAAAATTCCTAACTCTATTTATATAGAATATCCCTCGCAAAATAAACATTTTAAATGCATTTTTCTTCCCGTTACTGAAAGTTGTTTTGTCACCTTTTGAGAATTTCCAGTCTTTAAGAGAATGCGAATGAATTAATAAATAAAGTCCTTACAATACAGTCATTGAACTAAGTTTTATGTTTCATTTGATATTAAATTCATCTTGTTCACGTATAAACAAGTACAAACATTAAAAAAATTTATATTTTTATTTGAAGCTTGCTAATTAAATGGAGCATAAAACATAGAAAATATGATAACACCAGTAAATATTAATTAGTGTTTATTTTTAAAACAGAAAAAAAATATCCCACAAGTTTTATTCTTATAGTATGCATATAAGATTTTTAACTCTCGAAATTTAAATTACATTTCCGTGTACCACCATTTTTCCCCTGAGACAAATAATTCTCGATCTGTTAAATTTTAATGACAGTGAATATCAATAATTTATTTTAATGCAGAAAATAATAGACATAAACTGTAAGAACCGCAGCACTATGGAAAGTATTTGGTAGTGCTGCCATCTACTGGGGAAAACTTGAAACGTACCTATTTGAGCATAATAAATTTTACATATTGTGCTGCCATCTCTTGAGTACTTTTTGCACAAAAACTGATGTGCAAATTTATATATGTATAATAAGTTGCTTCTAAAGGCAATAAACACTGTATTTGATGTATCTTTTATTTAAAAAAATATTTGCAAATTTTTCCGTAGATTAAAAAAGCACTTATCTTTGTGCTGAAATTGATTTTTCAATTGTTTTTTTTTAAAAGCATAATATTTAATTTGTCAAATTTTTGTTTCGACATCTGCGATCTAGCTAAAATTTTAAGAAATATTTCAATAATTTCACTTTAATATACAAAAATAGACATAAGAAAATTGTAGTAAAAATTTAAGCGCATCAAAGGAGTAGATCCGGGGAAAAGTATACTCACAATTTAAAAAATAATATTTTTAGAAAACTATAATTTTAATATAAAATCTTTCCTCATCAAAAAAAATCTTGCGCTACAACCCGCTGTTGACTTATTTCCTTAATGAAATCTTTTTACTTTTGCTTTTTGTCTTCCATTATTTCCTGGGATCATCCAGAAAAATCATAGATTGTCTTCATTAGTCTTTACCTACTGAAACATTTCATAGCATTTACTGTATATTCTACAAGTTCTACTTCCAATTATTAAAGCATATTTAGTTTTGAGGTTTTATTATCATTTGAACGAGCAAACAGTATCATAAACACCAAATGAGAGTTTCAATCTGTACAAATGTTGTTTGGGGAGTGCGTGTTATTTGGAATTTGTCTTCCCATGCAAACAGTCAACATCCATCACCTTTCCAGTATCAATGATGGAATAACTGCCCAATTCAGAGATGAATAACCTCGTTTCTGCCATGTCCCATTTACAGCCTCTGCAAAAAATTTTATCATTTTCATTTACGCAAACATACTCCTTCTCAGCATTTTGAATAGTCCTTATGTGGGAAGATAGTCTCCTAGTTGGTTGAGTAAAATGTTCTCGTTATACCACAAGACAATCGCACGGTATATGCTAATCTAGTATTAGTTATTGTGATTTGTGTCCCTTTATGCAAATTTGAAGAAGAAAATTCTATGTGATATGTACAAACACAGCACTTCGACAAATGTAGTAGCCAGTCCAGAGTTGTTTTTAAAATTTGCAAGTCCACGCCACTGTCACATTTTACAACGCCATTCATTTTTAGTAACAAATTCAAGTATATTTAAATTCAATATGGTATTAATTATGCCTGTTTTCTTCAGAAGAAAAACTAATTTATAATGAGAATTTTCTTTGCTTTTGCACAAGGCTTCTTTGAATCGGGATTAACTTCAACATTGGAACTACTTACATTATTAGTGTTCGATACAAGATTAACAGTTCTACATTAAAAAAATGTACTCTTGAGTTCTTTAGCAAATGCTAAAATAATTAACTACAATAAATCTAAAAGATTATTCGACTTGAACTGAACAAAATTGAGTTTCAATGTGCAAATTACTCGAATTACAAAATTTCACTAAAAACGTTCAAATTTCACTTCGAAAACAGGTAAACAAAACTAATGATTACACTTGAGTGACATACTTCAGTTGACTGCATATTTTTTTTTTAAATTATAAACCCCGTGCACCACGCAACGTATAACACGGGGGTAAACAACACAGACAGAAGAAAGGATTACAACACAAACATCCATGCCTTCTCCGGGATTCGAACCCAGTCCCTGCGGCACCGCAGTCAGCTTCACTGACCACTATACCGGATGGGCGGCAGTTGACTGCATATGAATAAATAAAAGCGATTGAGGCTTTGCAAGTGTTTTTCAGGTTTAAAACGTCACTGTATTTACATTCTTATCTGCCAAATAGGGCTTGGAATGCCAATTGAATACTTTATAAATTGATTTGTATATACTTCTAATTCATGAAAAAGAACACATGTTATATCTTTGGTAAAGTCCTGAATTGTCAGAAACCCAAAATGAATTTTTTTTCTATGGTGCTTTGGAATTAACCTTATAATTGTGTTGTGTTTGATTATTGTGCAGATCATTATTTGCCATTTATTTTCATGGGGTTCCTCCAGAGTAAGTGAGAGTTTTATTAACGTTGCATTATAAAGCAGCATGGGGGCTATGGGTGGCGTACCTTATAATTTTGAGTCTCGGTAAATTTAAGAGAACGACCCCTTCTCTAAACTACCACATCGTGACGACGGGGGGACTCTTAACCTCGAAAGATTTAACGTGCATCGGTCCCCTCTGCACGGTGGGTCTTCAGTGGCACCAGAACTCAAACTCGCAACACGTCCCTCAAGGTTCTTGACCATAACCCCTAGACTACCGCAGCCATGGTATTCGCAAGAAGGAAAAGTGAGTGAGGAAAAACTAACGCGTCGCACTATTCAGCTACTCGAGCCCAGTACCACTTAAGACCCAACGTGTAGGGGAGCGATGCACGTTAAATCTGTCGAGAGCTCAAACTTCCTCCCTTTGGTGTGGTGTGGTAGTTTGGGAAGGGGGTGCCAGCTCAGGTGTCATCCACGTCACTTGACCATGGTTAAAAATTACGAGGTTCATCGCCAAACGCCCTCGTGTAGCTGAACAGTGTGACGTTAATATTTAATCACTGACTGGGGCGTGTTTGTGCGGTGCGTTCCGTAACACACATCTTCATTTAGTGTTGATTTTACAAAAAAAAATAATTTAGAAGTTCTAAACACGGAATGGACAAGTTCTACCGTAAAGCTTACTATGGGGGGGGGGGCACTACAGTCATTAGTACCCTTTTCTTCTTCCGGTTAATGCAAAATCGCCATTGCTTTGAGCTAAAAAATTAACAAGGTATATTTTAGAAAAGATACTGAAATAAATACTATAAAATCCTGAATCTGAAATCTACAGATCATCTTCTATCCATATAGTGCAAAAAGAGTTTCAAAAACTTGCATTAAAAGTTTGAAAAACTCAGTTTAATTTCGATGTTTTCCCATAGATTAATATTATCCAGGAAGTAAAGGAGAGTTCCAATCAATGTTGTTGTTTACAAAGTAGAACTTGTCCATACGCTAACATGGATACGGAGTGAATGAGTGAATGAATATTAACGTCCCAATATTCCTCTACTCGAGGGATGGGAGGACGTTTAAGCTCTAGACAGATTTAACGTGCACCGTTCCCCTGTGGCCGTGGTAGCCAAGTGGTCTAGGCATCGGATCACGGCTAACGTGTCATGAGTTCGATCCCAGTACCACTAAAGACCCGCCGTGTAGGGGAAGGATGCCCGTTAAATCTGTCGAGAGCTCAAACGTTTTCTTGTTGGTGTGGTGTGGTAGTTAGGAGAGGGAAATGCCAGCTCAGGTGTCGTCTGCGTCACTTGACTATGGTTCAAAATAACGCAGACTGTCGCCAAAAGCCCTCGTGTTGCTAAGACAGTGCGACGTTAATATTCACTCACTCACTCACTCACACCGTTCCCCTATACGGCGGATTTTCAGTAGTACCAGGCTTGCTCATGACATGCCGACTATGAGTCTATTACCTTGACCACTAGGTTACCGCGACCACGACGGAAATACGGAGTGCGTAGTTGAACAATACTATGTAAAAGATAAAAATTTTAAATTTTATTATATATAATTAGAATATAATAATTACATATAATATTATTGTTAATTTTATTTTTTAAGAGTTCGGCCAAATCCCAGATTCTCATTATAGTATTCGAGCTTGCCATATGAATGAATGGTTAAGCTTAGAATGTTGGCAAATGGAGAAATAAAAAAAACCAGCATATGGTTGCCAATTCAGTGCCTACGACACAGGTGAAATGGAAGTTAACAATTTGAATAGTTATCTTGTAAATTGGCATGGATACGTAAAATACGTAAGATTTCCATTTTCTGTTCTCTTATTCGTTTTCTCCGAATTAACTCAAAAAAATGCAGGTCCCTGAAAAAACTGTCCATGTAAGTGAGTGAATATTAACGTCGCACTGTTCAGCAACACGAGGGCTTTTGGCGAGGGACCGCGTAATTTTGAACCATGGTCAAGTGACGCGGACGACACCTGAGCTGGTACCCACCTCTCCGAACTACCACATCATACCACGGAAGGACTTTTGAGCTCTCGACAGATTTAACGTCCATCGCTCCCCTACATAGCGGGTCTTCAGTGGTACTGGGCTCGAACTCATGACACGCTAGCCATGCTCCAGTCCCTTGACAACTTGGCTACCACGGTCACAAACTGTTCATGTAAATTTAAGGTTTATTATTATCAAACTCAGGCAAAATGTTATTGGTGACCGATATGCAGTTTTGTTGCTGTATCTAATTCCAGATAGTTACACAATTCCATGAATCCAAAAATATCTAGGAATTTTAAAAAATAGAAGAGGGTCCAGAAGGACCTCGTCCTTTTTAAAACTCAAAAAAGTTAAAATCTGGGCAGGAGAGACCAGCTCGGTATAACACCAGTGGCACTCCGGTAATATTCTCTGACCTTGACGAAAAGTGAGAGCTTTTATATGCCTGCTTACGCAAAGCGCGAGAAGACAGTCTGGTATTTCCTAGGCATAAGTTTGAATGAACCTCCTGGATTTCTTCTGAAGTACCAAGGATGACTAGGAGTTCTTCCAAGATGATTGAGTTCAATCTTAAGGGAAGATAATTCACTGAATGTATAAGACCCAGTAGGGCTCTCCCCCTTTTCAGCCGTAGTCCTGGCTAAGAAATCGGCTCTCTCATTACCATCAATCCCTACGTAGGATGGATCCCACTGAAAATGCACACCAGCATTTTTCAAACTGTGGGGCGTGCCCCCCTTGGGGGGCGCGAGCGTATTGAAACGTCGAAGACAAAAGATTAATTTAAAAAATTATTTAATTACTAAAAGTAAACAAACAAAATACATTGACATAATAAAAATACAACACACTTTTGCAATAATATAATACACCTGTAAATGTATCAGTACTGCACAATGCATTTGATAACTAATTTAACAATTCTAAGTTAAAAGCAAGTATAATAATTACCAGCGACTCCATGGGCTCGTCATACATAAATTTATATACAAAATCTAGCATATATCTTGATAATTTTTGTGCGGTTTATAGTTAATCCCTAACTGCCGATTAAAAGTTACGTGATTCGCTCTCCAATGCTGCCACCGTTTTCCATGTAAGCGCGCGTATGTGGTGTATTGAGGGGGGGGAGAAAAGGAATAAATAAATTATCTGAAATAAGTAAATTCTTCACAAACAATGTCCCGTCATTTTATTCAATTCCAAAGCTTTCGAAATAATTTTATGGATAGCAGTGAACAGAAAATATAATACTTCGGAAACACGTATTTATACGTTCGGGGCAGTTAACGCACTAGCTGAGCGAGACGCTTATATATATCAGTGGCATTTAAGAGATTAAAGTCGCATAATAGCTTTAGTGTCGAAGTATATTATTATTGAATTCAATACAATGTTATTGTATGGATACTGATCTTGAGGTTTCATCGTTTGCATCACGTGGATCTTATACGGATACCATTTCAAAAGGTATCGCAACATTTTTCGTATTGTCGACCAACTCCCATGACACTGATCGACCGTTTGCTGAAGAATAGATGTAACTGGAGGCTCTTTCAATCCCAGCAGAAGCGACTTCGACACTTTCAGTCCCATCCAGTTTCCGTCCTCTTCCAGGCAGCACAACCAACAAATTTCATAATCATTTTCCTCAAACCAATCCTCGATATGGGACCTTTCTGCAAATCCTTTAAACGACGATGTTCATGCAGAGTAGCTAAGTGGTTGCTGCCCGTTCTGATAAAACAGTTTTACCACATAGCAAAGCTCTATCTTCTTTTTGTAAGGACATGACTAACGATGAAAAACGCACTCTGAATGATTCTCTGGCTATGACTGCAAGTTTATATACAGGTTTTAAGGGTTTGCATAAGAAATATTCGATAAAAGCCCCATGGTGGTGAAAATTTGTACTAATTTTTTGTTAGCTTTTAGGTGCAAAATAAAAATAAGCAACTTGAAACATTTCATTTTAAATTATTACTAAGCAGTTCAGTACTTTCTTAACGTGGCTTTTGAATTTGTAGTTTTTTTACTAAACATTTGGATTATAGTTCGTGAAGATTCTAACAAAATTAGGTGTTTTAGGTACATACCAGTTAATTTTTAGCGATATTTTGATTAATTACGTCATAATAGAAAACATTTCTTCACAAACATGTTGATCCAAACCTACAACAATATTTGACCGCTAAATCATGTAAATTTGGAATATTGCTTGTTGGCACAAATTTCCAAAATTCGATGTAATTCGGATCATTTGCGGTTAAAATAATATCCTTATATTTGCTTTTTAGAGTGATGTGGTGCTGTAGGTCAATTTCAATTTATACCCGAGGTGGGTAACAATTAAAGCTTGAATAGAAATCGAAAAAGCATTGGTGAAAAGTTTTGTATTTTTTTTTATCATCTTTTAATATCCTCAAACCTGGCACTGAAAGAATTCTGCAAAATGGATAGTAAATTTTTTAATCTTTTTTGTTCGTAACACATTGCTAACTTTGGCAGATAATTCCTGCATGAATGGGAAATGAGTTAATTTTTTCTCTCCAAAATCCAGACAAAAAAGCAAAAGTTTGTTCACAAAAGAAGATATATGACTAACTAGGGTAGGAAAAATACAATTTTGTTCTCTGTAATCTTAAATTTAAATTTTTATGTTCCATTATATCGGTAAGAAGAGCTAAATCTCGCAGCCAATTTTCACTCCTGAGGAGCGAGCAATTACTGGGCAGTTCATTTTCTTCCAGATATTCTAAAACACATTCCCTCAAACTCCAAAATCTCGCAAGTGAACTTCCTTTAGAAAGCCAGCGCACACTACAATTGAAGGAGTAACTCGTCATTTTCTTCCGTTTCTTCGGGGAAGAGCTTACGAAATCTTCGTTGATTCAGAGCACGAGCTCGTACTTTTGCTGATACAGCGCACCACGGGGTCAACAACAAAAGACGAGTTTAAGTCCTTGGCACAAAGAGCTTCTTGATGAATAATACAATGATATTCGATACCGTTTCTTCCCAAATTATTTCCAAGCAATGCAACAAAACCTTTTTAATTCGGCCAACCATGCAAGGCACTCCATCTGTGCAAACACTGGCTAATTTTGTTCATTCTCTACTTTGTTAACTTCAATTGCATTTATAAGTTCCTTAAAAATGTCTTCACCTGTAGTTGAATCTAGTTGGCGCAAATCAAGAAGTTCTTCCACAATATCAAAATTATTGTTCGTGTAACGCACAAAGATGCTTAACAGCGCATTGTCTGTGATATCACAGCTTTCATCCAAAGTTAATGAAAAATATTTGCAATTTTGAAGTCCAGATACAATTTGCGTTCCAACAAGTCCAAGTTCCATGGCGGTATTTCTAGACAAAGCTATTTTATCAACGATATTTTGACATTTAGATCACCGACATTTTGGGCACAAATTAAAAGGCTACTTTTTTTTTATCTCCTCCGTCAGAATATAGTTTTTTTCGTGCGGGCTAACAACAAAGTTTCTTAAGAAGCCTTCACCATGGTTTCCATTTCGTCATTTCTCTTCTGGAACAAAGATTGCTGGCCGGCTAAAAATTGCTTTTTTTTTATTGATAAATTCCGTTCGCAAATTTGATCCAACAGGATATTTGCTCTTGAAATCATTATGCAGTAGTTTGGACTGATGGTCCAAGTTAATTTTTTAGAACTACTATACAAATTCAACATATCAAACAAACAGGCTTGGAAGCATTTTGATGTGTAAACAAGTATTGCTCTTCCAGACAATTTTAAAGATCACGTGCTGCAATATCCTCTTCATAATTTCTTTTAGATGTCGAAAGTTTACTCATAAATATATTGAAAAATAAAAAAATTTTAAACAACTACGCTCAACGCTAAAATCTAATAAGAATTTTAGAAAAAACAAAAAAAGCTTAACGCCTTGCTAAACAGAGTTTAAAATCAACCGAGTGACAGCTAGAAACAATTTGCCGATATTAGCAACAAATTTTCTGGGCTCCAAATCCAGCATTCTGATTATCATGGATGCAAGTTCTCACTCCCTCTGGTTTATAAAGTGGCTATTTTGTGCAGATAGAATTACTTCTACCCTATCAACAACTGCTCTCCTAATATATTGCAGAATTACTTCTTGGCGTTACAGAAATAGTAAATACCTTCCGAAAAATCTTTATCTGACATCACGCTGACAGCCAATAGATACAAACACCCAACTTCAGCACTGCAAGGGGAAGCTGAAATTCGAATGAAAGTAGATATGTTAAAAATTATCCGCCCCCGAGAGAAGGGAACTTTTGGGGCAGACTCGACCGTCCGAGAGAGAGAATTTGTTTTTAGTCTCCCGTTACTCAATACTTTTCTCGGAACGTTACAATACTGTGGAATAGTAAGTTTTGGAGCATGATCTCATTTTTGGCGCTATACTGAAGAGAAGAGAAGAAAAGAAAAAATCTCTCTTAGAACCCTTAAAATTCTTACGCTGAAAATTTGTTTCTTACATATTCTCTTCATGATAATTTTCTATTGTAATTCAATCAATTCATTAATATTTTCAAAATTTTTGTAACTTTTTCAATAAGTTTTCGCGGGCTACAGTTACGAATCTCGCGTGTCGCAACGTGGCCTCGGGTTGGCTACCCCTGATATAGAACTTGCATTTAAAAATATTTTTTTGGTGTAATTAACCCATAATAAGACTATTAGTAACATTTTTTTACTTTTTTTATATTTTTTAGTTTGGTGGAAAAGTTGGAAGTGACACGCGTAATTTTTTTTCATCAGATTGTGGCACGCTTGTATGCTCAAAATATCGAAAAATAAAGTTTAAACAATCTCAAGGTCCCTTTCCCTTCACACAATAGCAGGCCATGGTAAAATTGTCAAGTGTTGACCGGTCTGCGGCGATAAGAAGATTGGGGAGTATTGCTATAAGGGACATCAAAGAGTGCGTGCGTGCGTGAATATTTTAAATTCCTTCGACAGAATATCAAGTAGTTTTGCTTTTTTATTTTACCTAATTCTAATAGACAGAAGTAGTTTGCACTTGTATCAAAATTTTAAGAAAAAGACGACTAGAAAAAAAAATTTTATTTAATAACATTCTTAACAGTTATGAATAAATAATTAGTTAATTTCTCGTTATAGAACAAATGCACAGAACACCATTTTTTTTCAAAATAGAAACCAAATGAACATTTTTTTTTCACTATGGGCGAGCAACTAAGGATGCATTAAATATATATTTTTCAATATTTTCAAGTAAGCTAGCATGTACTATTTTATACACAACATCTGCATCCTCGCCCAAATTTCTCATCACTAGTATATATGCCACCATAAAAAAGTACAGAGTCAATACTGGTATGATGATGGAATAAAATGTAGAATGCATCACAAGCCAAAAAAAATTTATAAGCACTCTGTATAAGATATCCATTGGCAAGAACCAGATGACACATTCTGACAGAACTATTAGGGGAACAAAAGTTTCAAGTGCCTTTTTCATGTATATGGAATACACAGTTTCTACAACAAAGCATGCTATCACATATATGTCCAAGAGAAATTCAAAACTGGGAACTTCCATACAGCAGATTATACAATATATATAGAAAACACCATAGTGATATCTATTATAAGTAATAAAGGCTAAAAACAGCAAGCCAATCGTGAAAAAGACAATAGGTATAACTCTCCACATGAGAAGTGGGGAGAATATTAAAATTAAGCCACCAGCACTCGCCAAGCTTGTAATACAATACCAGTTTATGTATTTGAACAACCGTGCATCCATCAGACAGCTGATTAACAATATCAACGCGTAACACTTGCTATAAACTAATATTCGGTAAAGACGAGGATCCATTTCAGCGGCTGTAAACACTGGCGGGTTCTCCCATTTTTCAATTTCTGATTTATCAATTGTCATCCACTTCTCAAGTCCTTCGCTGCAGAGACGAAACCTAAAAAGAATTTTTGGTTATAAAATTAGAAATTCGGAGATTTATTTAAATTACTCTCATCTACCCCAGTATTAAAACTCAGCGGTAGTGACCTAAAAACCTAAAACAGATTTTTTTGGATCTAAAACTAGAAATTTTGAGATTTAAATTACTCTCATCTACCCCATAGTACTGAAAATCACTGGTACAAAATCCTCAAAAAGATTTTTTCGCGTTATAAAACTAAAAAAAAAAAATTTAGATTCTTAAATTACTTTCCTTCACTCCCACAGCATTAAGATTCAACGGTATACTGGCTTACTTTTGAATATTAGCTGGTTTCTTTTATATTGAGGATGAAGCCGCATAAGACCATTTCCTTATGAGCATTCTAATACAAGTTGGCCTTGTCAGAAAAGTTGTCAAAACATGAAACATTAAAATTAATATTGGCCAGAGACTGAGTGAGAGGCTTTATAAGCAAGGACATCTTAAGGCATGGGACAACTGGGGCGGGCCCAGGGCCTCACCCTCTGTGGGGGCCTCGTTTTGTTTTTGACTCGGTCTTAATAAGATCATGACCCGGATAGTTTAAATGGTCAAATATTATTCCCATACATATTCTCCGAAAAACAGAATTTCAAACTGACAAAAGTAGTAAGATTGTATTATTATGGGATGACCACTGTCCATGTCTAAGCCCAGGCCTAATACCATAACTCATGGTATTAGGCCAAGGTATTAAGTACAATCATTCAACTCATTTAGTTGAAATGCGGCCATAGTTTGAGCTGGTTTGTGCTTTCGAGATTGTGAGTGGTGCACATTTATTTATTTCAAATTATCGTTTGAACGAGTATTTGACAATGCATGCTATATGCTGTCCACTTTTAAAGAATCTAAGTTAGGGCTTACTTTTGCCTGGGGGCTCAGGGTCTCAAAAAATCTTAAGATTTCTCTGGGCCCAGAGCCTCAAATAACTTTAAGACGTCACTGACTATAAAGCAACAAGAGGGCTATGGGTGACGGAACTCGTAAGTTTAAGACTCAGCCAAGCTACGAGAACAACACATGGGCTGGCACCTTCTCAAAGATATCCCCATCACGCCAACAAAAAGACTTTGAACCCCAAGACAGGTTTAACCCCCTCTACAAGGAGTAATGCCAGAACTCGAACCCGCGACTCGGCAGCCATGAATTCGTGACCATAACCATTAGTCTACTTTCAGCAAATACAGAGGGTGGCCAGGATTTTCTTTCTCACAGACTTGGTGATCATCCTGGAAGATGGTCATGTCCAGTTAAAATTCTAAAGAAAATTGAGATTTGTATTGGAATATTTATTGGGAATGGATTATTGATTAGAACCTCCCAAATTTCGTCCTTGACATCTTTTTCTTCAGCTAAGCGCATAAAAAAATTTTTGTGTGGATTTAAAAATTATCAAAAATATGCCTGGCCGCATGACTTGTCAATAATAGGCTGGAGAATACTGCAGCTTGCTTAGCAAGAATGTCCGCTCTTTCATTACCTGGGATGTTGCTGTGGTTAGGGGATCATTGGAAGGTGATTGTCCAATCAGGACAGTCGAGTTCGTATACTTTTTGCCCTACCTCTTCTATCTTTATTGAATCTCTATTTCGACTGGGAATTAATTCACAATAAAAACAGCATGTCTGTATGAGGTGGTTAGGCTGACCATAAAATATATTGTTTGTGGCACCCAAGACTGCTGCGTAAGACCCTTCGAAGATGTTTACAAAAAAAACTGAATCCAGCAGAGCTCTCGTGCTGGGCAAAACCATAGTTAAGATATTAAGCCACACAAGTATAGTTTAAGTATAAAATCTAAATGGTTTCGAGAGCAAGGGCACAAACGGCAACTAGAAATACATCAGCATTTCTCTCTAGGACAGAGGTTGACAAACCATGGCTCACGAGTCGTACGCGGATTTTTGTAAAGACGGTTGTAGCTCCTCAACCTTAAGCTATACATGAATTATTTAAAAAAAACTATCCAAACTTCACTTTATCTTTTTCCTTTCTCCTAACTATTGAAGAAAAATTGCATTATTAGGTCTTCAATTAACCTTTTGACAGACTTAATATTTCTGTATGAAATTTTCATTGACAAAGTGTATAGAGAGAATTATTGAAAATATTAAGATAGTTCCAAAACAGCAAAAATCTAACTTTTTGGGATAAATGCCACCTTGGGAAGATACTCATTTGAGTGATTTCCTGTAGCATTTGCTTATTTCCATATAGGAGCTCTATTCCAAAAGCACCCTTCAATGTGAGCAAAAGATACACATAAATCGCCAACAGAAGTGACAAAAACACATTCTATATTTTATAACCTGCTTAAAGGTCAATAAAAAGAAAATTTAAAGGATTTATGTGCATGAATAAAATAAAAGACCATTTTAATTATTAGTGTAAACATGAAATTTCAGGGGGAAAATTAACTGTATTATTGATAGAACCATTTTATCATGACGCTTGAAAATTTAACTCCCCAACATTACAATATTTCGATAGTAGTTGTTCTTGCATTGAGCTACAGAAATAAAAGTATCTTCAAAAGTTCTTAGTTTTAGAAGGAATGGAAAATGTAGCTTTGTGTACATTTAAATATAAAAATATTAATTGGAGCACAATAGCCTCGATAGTAAGTTCTATTATCAGCCCCCTCTCCCCTTTCCCTCCTGTTCACGCACATACTACTCTTTGTAAAAATAGTTCTTTGTATAAATGGCACTTTGACTCCTTTGTTTCTTGTTTCACTTACAACTTGGCTCTTCTTTTCGAAAG